>NDXB01008881.1:183823-197346 GCA_002631895.1 Agapornis roseicollis
CCCCCAGTTACTTGAGTAGGTGGAATATAAGGGCCAGCAACATTAGGGAAATCAGATATTAATAGAATCATAGAATACCAAGTTGGAAGGGACCTCAAGGATCAGTCCTTCTCATTGTAAAGATCTTTCTCTTGTGTCCATTTGGAATCTTCCGAGGAGTAACTTGTGCTTATACCCCTTTTCCTTTCCTCATAATTCTTTGTGAAAAGGGAGTCTCTGTCTTCTCAGTAGCCACCCCTTAAATACTGGAACATGGCAATAAGATCTCCCCTGAGCGTTCTTTTCTCTAGGCTGAACAAAGCCAGTTGTCTCAGCCTTTCCTCATATGGCAGCTTCTCAGTACTTTGATTATCTTTGTGGCCCTTATCTGGACCCTCTCCAGCCTGTCCACATCTTTTGTGTATAGCAGGGGCCAAAACTGAATGTGGTATTTCAGGTGTGGCTGAGAAGAGGTGAGTAGGGTGGCATAATGACTCCTTTATCTCTGCTGGTGATGCCTTTATTGATGTAACCTGGTATCCTGTTGGCTTTCTTTGCTGTAGCAGCACACTGTTCACACATACTGAGCTTGTTGTCCACCAGGACCCCCAGCTCTCTTTCCACAGAGCTGCTCCCCAGGCAGGTATGTCCCAGCCTGTGCTGCACTCTTGGATTGTGTTTACCGGGGTGCAAGACCTTACACTTGTCCTTACTGAACTTTGTAATGTTCTTGTTAGTCCGCTTCTCTAGCCTTTCCAGGTAAACCTGCAGGGTAGCTCTACCTTCCAAAACTGTCCAGTTCTCCACGCAGTTTGTTATCACTGGCAGACTTTAACAGGGTACATTTGATCCCATCATCCAGATTGCTTACGAAGACATTGAATAGCATCAGGCCCAAAATTGATCCCTGAGGGACCTCACTAGTGACAAGTTGCCAGCTGGAAAAGTCTTTATTCACCACCCTCCCCGAGTGCTGCCCATCAGCCAGTCCTACCCACTCAGCAAGACTGTAATGCATCAGTTTCTCTAAGAGATACTGTCAGTCAGTAGTTTCAGAAGCATTCATCTGCAAGAGCTATGAGACAACTAGGCATGCACCAGGCCCTTCAGGGTTGGTGGTCTTTGTCCTCACAGGTAACTTCAGGCAAATCCAGCCCTGCTCTGCAGCTGCCTCCCTGTCCCTTTATGGAAGCTTTGTGGGGCTGTGAGAGCTGTGGGCAGTCAAGGTGCAGAAGAGATGGGTTTGGGCAGCAGGAGTGAATGAGTTTAAGCTATCAGTATTAGGCTGGCAGGTTGCAAGGGAAATCTGTCATGATGGTTTCTGGAAAACCGTATGCTTTGAATCAAGTTCAGTCAAGCTCCACTGGGTTGTAATATTTCTCAGGCTGAGCAGTTGCTAATGCGAGGGCTTATTTTTGAAGCATAGTGAACTGCACTGAGTAAGAAATGCTGGCAGGATCAAGCTTATAATGGTCACATACAAAAATACAAATTAAAGGTAATGTCCTTAAATTGACTCATTTTTAATAGCAGTTTGCTTTTTCTATATATTTTGAGCTGTGTGGCATCATGTGAAAATTGCATTTTTAGTACTTCTTATAAAGCAATATAAAATATTAGTGTTACTCAGGAGTCCCGAATGTCACCAGTGTGTAGCTTGTATGAACTAATGTTGCAGATAATTTGGGATTAATTTGTAAACCTAATTCATGTAATCTCAGGAATATGGAAAATTGAAGTTGTTTAGCAGAGAGAAAGGCAGATTATCGGAGGTATGGAAAAGCCAAGTATTTTCTAATTACTGCTCTAGTTAAGGAAGAAAAACCCAAACTCTTCTCAAGCTCCCCCCAAAGGAGCTCTCTAGTTTAAACCCATAATTGCAATTAAGAACATCGAGCAAAAGAATTATATTATGCTGCTTCATTTTGCTATTAAAACCTTAAACTTTTTCTCTCTTAAAATTGAAAGAGGAAAAAAAGCCCAACCAAACCAGAAAGGATTTAATTAACTAGTAAACTTGAGTGTTTATCAACTGTAAAATGATTTGATTCCTGTCACAATAGGATATAAGTCAACTTGTAGATTTTAAAGATCAAAGTTAAAATAATTGTAAAAACAGTGATTGACTATTTATTTATATTTTTAATTGTATTTTTAAAGCTTGGTATTTCAGGACATCTTTTACCCACTTACTATGGGTCATTGGGATTTGGTATTTAACCTTGCATTCATTCTGTAAATTGTAAATTAAAAGGCTGAATAATACGTGTGACCCTTCAAACCTCAGTGGTGGAAAGTTGCTGTCAGGTATATCAGATGTGTTGAGGGACTGTAACTGGCAAATTTCTGCTTTCTGTTCATGTGTGGGCTAAACTGTAACTGAAATTGTTTCAATTAAGGTGTGGTTCAGATCAGCAGCAGCGTATGAAGTGTCTGAACTGTGATGGGACATGGATGTAACAGACTGCATTCTGCTAGCTGCGGAGAGCTTCAAACTGAAAAGGTGAATGGAGCCTTAATCTTCTCTTCTCCTTGGTCTCCAGGCTGCAGTAACTTCTCTCATGCTCTCTAGAGCTGGCCTGCAGAGTGGCAGAAGTGGAAGAGGGGTGGGATGCTGAGCTATGCGGCAGGGTGGTCCTTCCAGGGGGATCAAGAGACAACTACTAGCATTGGGTAGAAAATTGCCTTGCAGTTTGTCAGGGGTTCTTTCCAGAAAGATGATGCAGTGAGTGGTATTGTGTGGAACAAGTGATTCTGCAAACTCCGGTGGGATGCATAGGCATCACTGTGACTCTTCCTGTGTTAGCAAGCATTACACCTAAACTTATGTGAAGTGTTTGAAAGACTGAACATTTATACATTGCAATGCAGTTTTAAAACATGCTTGCTTGTGTTGTAGTTTGTCTCACAAGTGACAAGTCTGTATCTGAGGGTAGCTGAAAGCCAAAAATGTTTGTTCTGAAATTAGTTTAGAGGGATTCGTATACTTTTGCTTTAGAGCAGCACTGTCTTCTGCCTGACTCAAAGTGATTGCACAACCCCTGTCGAGGTGTTGGCAGGCAGTATTCAAGAGAGAAACAAAGAATTGTGGCTGTATTACAAACAGCTGTGACCCACAAGGTTTCTGCTTGTGCTGATCCCAGGTATCTCTTGCTTGGTTTTTGCCCTGAAGTACTCTTGAAGTAGTAGTGGTTTGATACTAGGGTTGAGTAGAATGTGTCCTTTGTACATTTTGCTATCCAAGCTGTGGTCCTACAGCTGCATCCTTGTGAACAGACTGATGCTCTAGGACAGCGTTCTGAAACCACTTGCAGAAGGAGGAGCTGAGAAGAGCCTCAGTAGACCATTTCTAAGGATATTTCTATAACTTTTTCTATTGATTTGGGGCCAGTTTTAAGTGTCATGTTAGTTGTGCTTGTATGATATCTGGTTCAAAATTGAATTATCAGTGATTGATTTTTGTCATTTTTATTTAATGCAGATAATACTTTAAATAAGCAATAGTTATTTTAAAATAGCTATTTAGATATTATGAATATTATTAAATATTAAATAAAGACATTATTATTATTAAATATTAAATAAAGACAATTTAAAATTGTCTTTGCACTGTGGCAATTTCTTTACATTACTAGCAATCATCTCTTTGTCTTCTCTTCTAGAGTGTTACAAGCTCAATTTTTCCTATTATCAGATCTTTCATTCTGGGGCTCTTGATATCAGTTTCCATTATTACAGCATATCTATTATTCTTCCCCCTGAAATACACTATTGTTTTGATTGTTTGTAGCTTGCAGTGATACATGTTAGGGCAGTTAGTTAAAACAGCCAAATTTCTGCTCCAGAGGTGTGGTGCTGTTTATGAATTTAATTCAGTTTTTGTTCTTCCCATTCATGACTCTGGCAGAATCACTTGACTGAAGTGTGGCTCCATTAATATCTCCATTATTTATATGTAATAATTAGTTTAAAATTTCACTCATCAGGATAGCTGCATTAAGTATATCTTCTTCTAGTTACACCAGGGGCAGCAGCTGTAGTGGGAATACTAATTAAATGGCAAGGTTGCAACAATTCTGGTAATACTCTGTTCTGTGTTTGACTGGGACAATTAAGCTATGCAAGTTCCATCACATATTTTTAGGGAAGTTTTAATGGTGTTCAGAAACTCTCATCTGATTTAACTCTCTGATTTCCTGGTGTGATTTCCATTGATTTACAGATTAGGTGGGTACATCTGGATCATGCAGATTAAACTGCTTTTTGAAAGATCTTCCATTTTTCTAAAAATCTTCCATTTTTCTAAATATCAGTAAGTTCTCTGGTAGTTACGTTTTTTATGCCTATGCAAAATCTTTGTGTGTGTTTGTTTGTTGTTCACAGAAAAAGGAAGACAAAGCTTTCAAATTGTGGTGGCTAAAATTATATGCCAAAAATGTATTAATACATCTCAGTAAAAGAGGGAGGATTTAAAGGTAATGAGTATTTCATTTTGTGCCAGTGAACTCCAACAGAATATTAAGCATTCTTCTATGTTAATGAGAAATAATTCTCATCTATTTTTACATATATAGGTTTGAATACTTTATTTTTGGTGCTTATTTTAAGAAGATTGTCCTTTGTTGATTAGACTTATTCACACACACAAAAAGGAGAAAAGTATTTGCCCTTCCTTAGTACCTGTAAGCCCATATGTACCCTAAGGATTAGTCTCTTTAATTTAGATTATTTGCCCTGAATGAGAAATATCCTGAAGGTTACTTGGCCCTGTATGACTACCACATGGAACTGTTTAAAACATATTACTGTAGTTTTGTGCAGCCCAGGTGGAAAGGACAGGTATTATTATTATATGTTTTTATAGCACAACAGATGCACATACAAACAGTCTAACAGAGAGGAGATGAAGCAGGACAACAGCTGAGGAAAACAATAATATAGAGATGCCACTGGTGAGAAGGCATCAGGTAAGGAGAATTCAAACCAGATAGTGCGTGAGGGTAGGCAGGTCCACTAGGGTGAGAGTATACAAAGTGGGAAGGGCTGTGCTAGGTGCTGTGCTGGGTATATTCTGTATGAGCAGTGATGAGGCTCTCCCAATAAGCCAGAGCATGAAGTGAATGTATCAGTTTGTTTTTTGTCATATCCTGTTTATTTTGCCACTACGCACAAGTAACTGTATCTACACTAAAATTTTCAGTAATGCTTTATTGTTTGCTTGTCTTTGATTTTCTTACCTTAACATCAAGAGCAGGAAAGTACTGCTGCCTTTGCCACATGAAAGAAACAAAGCAACTTGTGTTAACCTTATTTCCCCAAATTATTCTTCCCTTCCAACATTTGTAGTTCTATTAATGATTTTTGTGGTGTAGGTATATTGATTGCTTTAGTAAAGTAGCCTGTGGCATAGCCTGATGAAGGAGCTAAAATAAAAGCAGCTAAGTTTGCTTTATTAGCAATTTCTTAGCTGAAATAATGATGAAAAATATAATCAGCATTTTAAAAGTATTTAAAATCAGAAACTTAGGGTTATTTGTAAGATCAGGCTTGGAATTAGAATAAATATTTTTTAAGGGCTGGAATTGTTTGAGAGAGATTTGTGTCACTACTGCACATCCACCAAAAGAGAGCAACATAAGCACACTGTATGTGTTAATGCAAGTGGCCATTTTACACTGTAAGCAGAAACATATTGTCCTCTGTTTTAGAGTCCGTATTTTACCTGTCTCAGAATATGATGGATGCAGTGTACTTATTAGTTAGGTTTATGGCTATTGATAACGTATGTTTCATGGATCACATTTTTGTCTTTCAGATGTTTATGTACAATATGTTTCCTCATTTGTTGTGATTGCATTTAGGATGCATGTTTATACATTTGCTGAAATGTTGCTGCTTTTTTTTACTGTTAGAAACTTTTTTTCATCAGCAGACTTTGCATTCATTATGGGGTTTTTTGCTAAAGTGATTAAAATGTACTTAACATTTTTAGTTTTTCTTAAATGCCCTGGCATGGTATCAGCTATATTTTTGATTAATTTGAAACAAATGTGCATTTTTTTTTGTATTAATTACTGTCAGTCTCCTGAGTGTGTAGAAACTATTTTGTTTTACATTCACTGAATAATCCCTTTAGACCTAAAGCTGATATATGCACTCAGATATGTTAAGATCCTTATTTAGGCAAGTATGTGGAAGTTCCTTGAAGTCTCCTTCCTAAAATATTATGTCAATTTTAAGTTATTAACTGTGGGGGTTTTTAAAGCAAAACTTGAGATAAGCGATCCTCAAATAAAAAGAACAAGGGATTTGTAATGTATAAGATTATTTTCAGACAACAAGTACTTACTTGCAGTGTCCATAACCTAAGTGGCTCATTTCTTGGAATTTGGATTTGGGATTGTTTATTAGCAAGGTCGTTATTTACATTGTCTATGTATTACTACACCTTGTGGGCCCTAGCTGGCATAAAGGTGTGGGGGCATTGTCTTGTGACGTCATTTATAGCAGCACTAGATCCTAGGATCTCTGTGGCCTAAAACGGGTGGCTTTTAATGCAGCAGGCAATGGAAAGGGGAAGGGGAGCAACAAAGTCTGTCCTATGCCAGGCTGAGAAGGGCAGTTTAAACCTAGCCACGCGCTTGTTCACAACACACACTCTTGTACACAGGAGAGAACAAATGGTTTGGCTCCTTTTTCCTTGTTTAATTTCATATGTAATCCAGAAGTTGAAATAAAACAGATCCAAGATAGCTGCAGCTATTTTTCTGCTAGCCACTAGGAACTAAGTGCTGTAAACTTACCAGTCACTTCCAATATCCTGATAATAGACATTTCTTCAATACTGTAGCACTGACTGCACACAATGGACTTGTGTCTGGAAGGACATACTGTGAGCTGGGGCCCTTGGGCAGTGATGGTGCCAGAGGTCCGATACAAAACTTGTGACAGTCTGACACAAAGCTGGCTGCATGTGGCTCAAGAGCATGGATGCCCTCAGGCAAGTCCTGAACTATGCAAAGACTCTTGGAAAGATCCTGTAGTCCAAATGGTTTAACTAGGGTATGCTTAAGGGGGTTCATCAAAATGACAACTGAAGGACATCTTCAGGGAGGGTGTCAGAGAGGGGGAAAATAGGGAAAATGGAGATGCTGAAGAATTGCTGTAGCAGAACAAGCGCTGCACCACGTTTATTTGGAATGTGGCTGGTGCATAGTAGCAGAAATGAAACATGAGATATATGTAAAGTAGAAGTGAATTTGAATCTAAGCATGGCCAGAGGCAACACAAACAACAGTATGTTTTTAATAGTTAGAAACCTCGCATGAAAGGCTTGCTGGAGCCTTAGTGTGTGGGTCACTGAAAAGAAAATTATGTTCTTCTATTGCCTGGATATTTGAATATATATGTCCCTATTTATTTCAATTTAAAAATAAAATAAAAAAAAATAGTTAATTTCAGTTCAGTATTCTGTGACAGTTCCCTGTGAAGAACAAAAAGGTAACTCCGATAGATGCTTAGTTTAAGACTGAAAGTATGTTGGGCTCTTGAGAGCTAAGCAAAGATACAGCAAGGTTTGGCTGTGCCGGAGGCTTTGAGCCTGTGTTTGTTTGTTGTGGTGTGTCTGTTGGAATAAGTAGCTCTTCATCTGAGACCTCCGTGCACAGAGAGTGACCCTGTGTGTGCCAGGCAGACTCTGCCCCTGAAGAGCCACTCTCACATCTCTCTGCCAGCTGCGTATAAGCATTGGATTGAACCTGTTTTTCACTCCCACTAGAGGAGATGTCTGCATAAGCTGCCCAAAGTCTAAATGAAGGGACTGCATGTAAATAAGACAAAATATGTATATATTTACAGATCTACATGCATGTGTGTACATGTGAATTTTGCTTAAAATATTTAAATCCAGACTTTAGGAAGAATAGATTGCTCAAAAAAAGTATGTTTTTCTGAATACTAGCCAAGGCATCTTCCTTTTTCCAAATATTTTCAGACTAAATAAGCATTTGCAAGAAGCATAAACTAATAATTCTGAGGCTGCTGAAGCACTTGAGACTTAGAACTCTGGATGCTTCACATCTGAGATGGAAATAGAGCATTTCTGAAACTCCTGTTTCAAAAATCTGGGCTCTTGCCCAGTAATCTTGGCTACTTTTATGCAGAGTGGGGGTACACTGATTCTGACCAAATCAGAGGTGTTTAGGGTAGTTTTAAAAGCTAAATTCAGAAAGGCCGATCTAGAACCTTATGGATCACTTCAGTTTGTAAAAATGTTGCATTGTTGAACTGACTGTTCTTTTAGAATCATAGAGTAGTTAAGAGTTGGAAAGGATCTTAAGATCATCTAGTTGCAGCCCCCCTGCCATCGGCAGGGATACCTCACACTAAACCATGCCACCCAAGACTCCATCCAATCTGGCCTTGAACACTGCCGAGGATGTAGCATTCGCAACTTCCTCGGGCAACCCGTTCCAGTGCCTCACCACCCTCACAGCAAAGAACTTGCTTATATCTGATCTAAACTTCCCCTGTTTAAGTTTGAACCCATTACCCCTTGTTCTATCAGTACAGTCCCTAATGAGGAGTCCCTCTCCAGCATCCTTGTAGGCCCCTTTCAGATTCTGGAAGGCTCACTGGAAGATTCACTGTACTAGTTGTCTGTGTATGTACACAACCAGTTAGGAATGGATTTCTAACTATTGTGTAAGCTTCTAAATGTGAATTCAACTGGCCTCAGTATGAATTTCAGTGGCACACAGAGACAAAATATTACTCAGTGTTTCCAGACAAGTTTTTACAATTCCTGTGAACAAAAAGTGCTTATCCTTTACTAGCAAGGTATTTATTGGTCAATATGATCTGCAGTATTGTTATTGAACCATCCTTATTTAGAGCAAGGTGTATAATTTTCATGAGTGTTGCTGCTCTGTTCTTTTATCAGTGGAAACCTTCCACTCCTGATGCTCTGGTTTGCAGGAATGCAACAGTGAAACTACCAGTCCTAGATAAAAGTTCTGGGAGGTTTTGAAGTGAGCTTCTGTGGCTGAGAACTTGTTGCCTTTAGGATCCCACTCACTGAAAGTGAGGAAAATTATAAGAAATGAGGGCCACTGTGTAGGTGGGATGATGTTTCTGAAGTGGTAAGCAAATGAGTGTGTCTATGCTGAGAGCTTTGTGTGCTCAGGAAATGCCCTAATGTACCTGCACCTGAGGTTCTTGCTTTAACCTGTGCCCTTTGAGAGTAATGGCCTAGTTCTTGGAAGTGGAGCCCTGTTGCTCCAAACTATGATAATGTCAGCAAAAAAACCCATTTAGGGTTGATCCTTGAGCAGGGAACACATTTTCATGGTCATACTATGCTCCTGTGAAGGTCAGATTTGGCAGAAACTTTAAACATACACACATATGTTTATTTAATAATTACAAAAAAAAAAAATCTGCCATCTGTTTCCCCGTATTTTGGCCATATTTATTAGTGATCCAAATCTACAGTGGTCCAGTCTGCCTCTTTCTAGTTTCTATCTAATGACAACTGTTTTCTGCTCATCTGTCTACGCAAGGCAGAGCCTAAAATGCTTTGTGCAGTTGGTAATGGAATTTCTGGCAAGGGTAGATTTCAGCTGCTAAGAGGAATTATTGGAATGGGAGAAACTTCCAATTCAACTCTTGCTGTGTTTGCTTCTGTGATTTTTTTTGTGTAACAGTACTGTAGCTCTTACCACCTAAACAGCCCTGCATCATCTGGTTCCCTACTGTGAGGGTGAGATGTCTAAAAGAACACAGCAGGGGCACGAGAATTGCAGAACTTGATCAGAATTGACCAATACAGGATTTACAATAGTAGTTTAAATCTGTAGTATCCAACTGGTGGTGGATGATGGCTTCAGACTTCTGCTTCTCATAATAACTTTAATGAAGCTGCAGCTTTCCGACCATGTATGATGTGAATTTGGAGATTGGTTGTTGCTCTGCAGTGCCCTCAGCAGCAGTGCCACACCACTTTACAAGATGTGTTACTGAAGCGAAGCATGAGAGCAGTGGGGTAGTATGAGGTATTTTTCATGAAATTATTTTGTCTTTTGTTTTATGTAGAAAAGCTCCCCAAGATCAGCAGTCATTTAAAATGCTTTTAAGCATATAACTGAAATGTAACATAAATTATTATTTCATATTTCATCTATTCTTTGCATGCTGTTGGTGTTTCCTGCCTCTATAAATTACAGCTAAGTCAGGCTAACCTACAAATCCTGATGTTTTTGCATAATCTCTGTTGTGAACAGTAAAAGCACGTGTATTCTGTTAATCCATATTCAGATACCAGCCTGAAGTCAGAGCACTAAATAGAACTTGTTTTTAGGCCAGGAAAAATAAGTTACATTTTTTCCCATGAAAACACACTTTGAAGCAACTGAAATATTGTCTGTTTTGTGTGGCTTTGTTTTTAAAACTATTTTAAAATATTCCACAGCAGACATTCTACCGACAGAAAGCAGCAGGAGAGTTTTCTTACATAATAATCTGACAGATGTGCCATGGTATGTAATCCCTTAAACCTCCAAAGCCTCTGATAGTGGATGCTTTAAAAGGCCAGATCGAAAAGCATGCTGCTCTTTTATTGAGTCTTTGCCTTCAGTGCCCATGCCACACTGGATTGCTTTATTTTGCTACAGCAGAGTACATGGTAACTTGAAGTCAAGAAAAGAAATACTGTATCTTAGAAAATAGTATTAAAAATATCATTAAAATAATTAATACCAGGTGAAAACACTGTTTAAAATCTGCATTTACATCTGGATCTTCTCATTCAAATCTTTTTTCCGTGCTTTCCCTGAGATTCTGTCAAGAAGTAAATCAATAATACTTACACACACAAAATGACCATCAGACTTGCAACTGAACCATCAAGCTTTTCACATTTCTTAACTATGAACTGTGTAATCATATTACTGTAACTCATGTACTCTTCTGTTGCGGGCCCTTCTGAGCCTTTGAGCATCATGTCCAACTACACCATAGTACACCATTTGAAATGGGGGACTCTGTCTTCTATTTGACTGGGTAAGCACCTGGTGTCCTGTTTAAAATAACAGTGTAGTTCGAATAGCCTTTGCCTCCTAGCTTATTTTAGCCTTTTCTTTTTCAAAGCAGTTATAGCTTTAATAATCCAAATGTCAAAGGGAACGTGAATTCAGAGGATCACAGTTTCAGTCAATCACATTAAATAAGTTCCCTTGATAGTTTGATACAGGAGCATGCAACCTTATTTCAGCTAGCTGGAACTTTGGATAACTGAGGTTTGGGTAATCAACATGGCAATACATGGGACTGCTGTGTCGTTTTCCAGAAATTTGTGTTCTACATCATGTTAAAAATCATACCATGTATGACAGATAGCTATGGGTATCTAAACTTAAAGGAAGAAAAGGTTTAGGAATAAAAGATGACTTATTTGGGATTTTTGACATTTGCAGAAGTGCAATCTGGTATTAAATGTTTAGATAAAGCCAGTGTGTGTATATTGAAGGCAGGTTGATGCCTCAAATTAATATTTTAACATTTGGGCTTAGTACTGCAATGTCCTGTAGTGTTTGTATTCCTCCTGTACTGATTGGATAGTGGATTTCAGACCTTTGTCTCAACATTCACAGACACTGTTTGCAAATTAAATCAGTGATATGGTATTAATGCTGCAGTCCAGGCAAATCTGATGGCACTTTGCTTGGTGGAACTGTTCAGGGCTTCTTTTGTAATAAGGGAGAATGTAGAAGAAGTTTTGTCTTCCTTCCAGGCTGGCTGACGGAAGGGAAACCTCTGTTGGTTGGTTTGATGTTAATTTTACTGTCTGTGGAACAATAAGGGTTTTCAAAAGCAAGGGTTTATCTTTTCAAGGAACCATTTCATTCTAGACTTGGTGTCTTACTCTATGTGCCTGTCCTTTTGGTATTGCCCTAATCCCTCTGGAACAAAATAGCTTTAACTGAGGAGCAGAGTGCGTGTGTGGAGGACTGTTACAAAACATCTACCTATGTTCTTCCGCACCTTTTTTGGCCAGTTTATCTTAGTTGATGTGCTGTGAAACCTAATACTCTTTCTATTGCTGGGAACGCTCTACCAGTTAAGTTAATGAGATAAAGGCACACTGTAGTCTTCAGTCCTGCAGTACAGAACCGGGTGAGGGGGTTGTTCAAATCTGCTGTTTTTCTAAAGTTACAGATATGCTTTCTGCTCATGTATACAGTATGCTAAAGGAAAGTAAGAGGCTGTGATTAAAGTGCTTTAGCTCCTGGAGGCTCAGACTTTCTTCTTGACTTTTGAATGATAACTTGGGCTCAGATTCTCAAATGTACTTGGAACAACCATGTAACCCCTTAGGCATTTGATTTGCCTTTTAAGTGGCAGTGACTTTTTTGAAATCATCCAGCTCTTGCTACCTCCATCAGTTATAAATACATTGTAGCCAACCATTTGTTTGAAGCTTCACTTGAAGCCAGAGCTCTGCAAGATGATCAGGGAAGCTGAATTGCTGAGGCACTTTATGAGCTGACAGCAGCTGAAAGCTGCTCATGAACAAAGTGGATGAAACCAAGAGCAGAGAAGCTATGGTGTGCTGAGATGGTCTGACCAGAATGCTTGCCTAGTGTGAGAAAAACCTCATTCAAGGTCATGTGGTACTTAGATTTCTTTGTTGTTTGTTTGTTTTAGGAGTAGGGGTTTTATGTAGAGCAGTGGTGGCTTTTTGAAGGTTGAGAAATGGAACTTAGCTCTATATTTTTAGCAGGTGTTTAACAGGTAACTGTAGACTGGATCAGTCATTTGGGCACCTGAGCCTGGCCTCATCTCTTGCCCCTCTGTCTCACCTCTGGCTGCTGGGAGCTTCCCACCAGTGCTGGTGTTGCACTGAGGGCCACCCTAGTGGGTGGGAGCTGCATAGCAGTCAGTACTCGCTATCCAAGCTGCTCTTGTGGATCAAGCCGTTAATTTCTCTGCACCTTTCCACTTGTAAAACAGAGAGCATGAACAGCATTCGTCATGGCAGTGTTGCGTGGTGAAGATTAGAAGGTGTTCGGATACTGCATTTTGTTGGTAGGGACCATGTGGGTGTTTCAGCCAAGTGTGAAATGGCTTCGCTAAGCCAGCCGCAGAGGTGCACTAAACTGGCAGACTTCCACGTAACTTAGTTTCAGTTTAATCTACTGTTTCTATTTGGATCTTCATTCAAAACTAGTTGGTTCTGCTTGCTGAATGCTCAGCTTTTGCAACTGGCCTGCATTTCATAAAACATGACTGTGAAAGACCTTCACTGCTCAATATCTACTGTCAGATTGTTTCTGCCTAAAAGGATTGGGAAAGATGCTATTAAATGAATAATTGTGTTTTACCCCTGTAATTATGACATGACAATTTCTTATTTTCCTCTCAATTTTGATGTACCTTTGGACATAGCTTGTGTAACACACAAGGCTTTACCTCAGTGGTTGAATTTCAATTGTAAAAAAATCAAGACTTGATTTAAATATTTTTTTTTTTTTTTTTTTTTTTTTTTT
>NDXB01008886.1:0-12798 GCA_002631895.1 Agapornis roseicollis
TCATTTGATCTTTATTGAAATGTTTGGTTTCTGTATTCTTAAGCCACGTTGGTTTTTCTTTTCCCCAAGGTCAGCCTTAAAAACAAAAACATTGTTTCAAAGCCAGAACTTAAACTCCCTTTCACCAACTTTAGTAATTTATAATGCAGATTAATATCCTGCAGGGCCCTGCTGGCAGCCAGCCCAATGCTTTTCCACTGCCCACTGCCTCTTCCCCAGGGTAAGGCTGGGAATCGGCATCAGCATCACTCACAGGTGAACAGAGGGCCCGTGCTGTACCCTCCAGCAGCTTCCCTGGATGGGAAGCGGCTGCTGGGGTGGCAGGATTGCTGGGGATGGGAGACATCTCCCAGTGCAGTCCCAGGCACTGCTTTCCCCTGTTGAAGTCTGCAGGAAGAGCTCTAGAACTCAAATATGCTCCTGGTGCAGATGGCTCAGTTTACCTCACTTCAAATTATCCATGGAAGATGGCCTAAGAATGTCTAATATCAACCTATTCAACACCACCATGAACAGTTAAGAGAGGCCAGCATACCTTTTCACACTACTAGGGTATACACAACCACCGAGAATACAGACCTGGTGTTTCAATCTCATCTTTGTGAAAGTCGAAAGAGAACAAATCTTTATGCAAAAAGATGTGACTGTATCCCCTCCAGTCTCTCACCTACTCTTCACAATGCATAAAATTCTTAACTGCTGCTAATTCAGGAGTGTCTACCGTTACTTGAGGATAATCTCTTCCATAAATGTATGCTATAGCTCTTTTAAAAAGCAAGACAGTATTTCTGCTCCTTTGATCACTCTTTTATCAGGTCACTATAAGCAGTTAAATAAGTCTTGCTTTTTAGGACTTCTCTTACAAAATAGATTATTGTCATTTTTAGTCTTGCCAGAATTTCCTTGAAATATTGGAGAGGGCAAAAGTTAGGTATCGCTTAACTGCATGGAATACTCCATCTATTTTAGAAATAGGACTAAAAGCAAAATAGGACTATAGCACAAAAAAACCTTTCCATGCCCATCCTTTTACCCTCACTGTTTTTCCACATAGGATTCAAAGCAGTTTACCTCACCTACAAAACAGTTGATTTAGACCACATCTGTATATTGCTTTAGTTATGATAGAGGGAATAATTATATTAACAAAGAGTGCTGCTGGATGCAGACTGATTGTAGGTGTGTTTCTGTGTAGCATCAGGTATACTAAGTCTTAACACCTGGTAACAGGCTAAACACCACTGTCATGCACCAAACCCTTAGTCCTGCCAAGCTACCAACTTGGTCTCATTCACTGAATGAAATTATTCAGAAGGATTTACCCCAAATTCTCTTTGTGCATGGTCAAAGACACAGGAAAGTCTGTACATTTTATGCTTAGCCAGGCTCTTCAGCTTGTCCATAATGTGCCACCAGTACTCAAGACATTAGTAAGCTTATTTTTGAGACATCAGACATTAACATGAAAAAACATTTCTCATCACAGTCCTGCATCTTAGAATAACCAAGAACATTCCTTGCCATCAATGACTCATGAAGATGGGTATCTCTTACACTGTTCACAGATGCCACGATTCTGGCATTGCATTCATCATAAGGACAGCAACCTTCCTGCACCACAGGAACTTTCAAACTCACTGACAGGCTTTTTTAGTACCCAGCTACTTTGGTCAAAGGATAGACAGAACAAGCTCACAATTACAGTTACAATCCTAAGGCATTTTTTTCCTTTTCCCCTTTCTCCTTCAGATGGCATGGGGCTTTTTTTCCCACCAAGGGAAATAATAGCTGCAGCAATTAACCATATTCACAATATAGGAAATTGTTTAATACAGCTGCTGCCACACACACAATAGTCACAGAATGGTTCTGGCAAATAAAGGAAGAGGCAGTTTTCTCTGGGATGAAGAAATTAGTTCTCAAACACGTTTATGGACTTACTGTTTGAATTTATATTGTGGCCCAGCAAACTGTGTAGATTAAACTGTCACCAGGAACCTCAACAGTATACTCATGTTTTCTTTTAAAATATGATGATACAAGTTTGTTTCCTGCAGTTTGGTTTATTTTGAGTGCTGCGCCTTAGACAACAAATTGTAAAAACTGAGCAATAGTAGGGATCTTAAAGTTAGCCCAAAGTGGCTCCTGAATTCTGGAAGAAAACAAGTAAGGATATTTTGCATTTTCCTTTTTTTCCCTTTTTCTTTATTTTTAAGTTATACTTCTATTTTTCCATTATCTTTCCTTAAAAGAAAAAATTAGATATATAATCCTAGCTTAATTTTGTCTACTTTTCAGCATCTACAATGTGTGCTTAGGTATTATTTGTAATACCTCATAATTTTCATTGCTCTTAATTGTGTGAAGCACTTCAAAGAACTCAAACAGAGCAAAGCACGTGTTACAAAGAGATTACAACGTCATTTTTAGAAAAATCATAAAAGGGAAAACAAACAACATGTGCTAACAGAAGATAGGTATTAGTAAAATCAGTCCTAACTCTATCACTATCAATAGATAAAACACTTAAGTCGACAAACCAGTAGAAAGGCTGTTTAGTTAGTATCTCCAGCATGCTGTGCCATGAAAGTCAATTCCATGCTCAGAAAAAAAAAAAACCCTATGGATTTAGATCTACAACCATTTTCAGCAATGAAGCAATAAACACGTAATTTCAGGAGCAGCTTCATTCCACTTTGAAGTCTTCAGCTGAGAAACTTCACTTCTAGAAATACAAATAATCACAGTAAACTTGCCATGTCTGGTTTTCTACTGAAACAAACGTAAAAGGAACCCACCTCCACAGTTAATCATAAAGCGCTACCACATCAAGTACCAAATGTATCTTAAAAAGAAGATTACTGTGTATTTGTAGCAGCTGCAATATTTGTCAGTAAAAACTGACCTAAAACCCACAAATAACACAGGCATTATTTTGTGATTTTGCTCTTTCTTTAGGAAAAAATAAAAGAAAAAATAAATGGCTATTTCTATTCTGTCTTGCAACCAGATACTAGACAAATCCCCCAGAAATAGCACCAACAAGCTCTTGCTCCTCTTCTTACCCTATAGTGAAATCTTGCAATCCTACTCCAACTTCCCGGCAATACACTCAGGGTTTTTATAAGCAAGTACAGCTCATCACAACTAAAGAAGCCAGGAATGTCTCACTTCTGCTGAAGAGAGACCAAGACATTTAAAAAGCTAGAAATGAAGCAGTCTTCGATTGGGTATAAAAGAAATCTCTGTAAGAAGTAGTCTTGTACATAAACTATACTGACCATGCTTTTGACAATTTTAATGAATTTTTTGTGGAAACATCTATAAACTCTAACAAGTCACTTAAGAGCCAAAACAGTATTTATTGTAGTCTTAACCAATTAGAAATAAATGACAAATGCTTCATCTGTAATACCTGTAATAAAAAGATTATCCAGTTGCTAAATAACTACAAAAACCTAAACTATACTTCAAAATTATCAAGACATGCCTGAATAGCAATAACATACATTCCAATCAATAACTAAAACTTATTTATGGCAACATGGTGCAAATAACATTTCTTGCTCAAGGACACACAAGACATTACTTTGTAATAAAATCTGACTTCTATTGGTTACTATGATTTGTTTTTCTTAGATATCAGCGATACTAAGAAAGAAGTCAACCTGGACTTGAAAAATAAAACCTTGTCTTTTTAAGATCTCTGAGTTACATTTTTTTATGATACACAATAAGCATGACCTAATTTAAACCTTCCTTAAAAAAAGGAAAAAAAGAAAACCAAGACTGCTATGCTCTGACCTTTATAGCCAGCTTTTTGTTTGAAGGACCAAAATATGGCACAGAGTCCCACGCGTGAAAGAAAAACAGATTCTGTGCCTATGTGGTCATGCATACCTACCTTCAATGCCATCCACATGGGCAAACATTTTAAGACAATGATTGATTTTGTAAACAGCCCAAACCATAAACACAGCACAGCAGTCTTAATAGTGTCCTTTAAAATGCAACAACTTAAAATGAAGAAATTAATATATCCTGATATTTCCAAGTGTCAGATTCTCAATGCATCTTGACTGACTAGGCACAACTCTCTAGATTAATGATTTTCCATTTTCATTAGCTCACACACAACAGTAACAACAAAAAGAACAAATGAATCAGAGCAAAAACATTCTACCCTCCATTTTGACTATTACAGGAACAGCAGCTTCAGTCAGCTTTTCTCAATGCCATAGTGTCTTGGGTGATTTAGTTTTCACTTAAGCAGACTAAGCAAGATTTCAATACGAAGAATTATGCTGAAATGTGCATATACTTTACTGTTAGAGAGTCTGCCATACAGTATTGTCTCTAATGGCGTTTATCCTCTCCTTTCTAAATATTGATAAGTATTACAACTGTGAAAATCCACATTATTAGAATGTGGGAGAACCCAAACCCATAATCCTTAGAGATTGTGACAGAAGGCTTCTGCTCTCACTGCAAAGCATGTATATGAAATACAAACCCTGTAAGTTCCATTTGTACACATGTGTTGGAAAGTGTGCAATGCAGAAGCCAGTTCCTACATGATAAGCCTATCTCTCCCTCAAAGAATCAAGAATCATGCTTTGCACCCACACCTATGTGATCAAATGTTTCTTCAAGGTGCAACAATGGCATTTTCTTTTCTAAACAAAGCCATAAGACCCAAACCAGAAGTTTCATTTTAAGATCAGTCACAAGAACAAACAGAAAGAGAAGTGCCAAGAAAATAAAATGTGGAAAGTGCAAGTGTCACGACTATCTCCTGATTCAGCTGCTCACATGGCAGGTAACAGGCATATGTGCTATTCCACTTCAGCACTGCAAATCACAGTAAGAAGAAATCCAGTTCACCGCATTTAACTCCATATATTTATTATGCAAATGCCTTGAAAAATTTAAAACAAGGTGAAGTGTGAGGTGTGAGGCAATTAGGTAGGCCAAAGAAGAATTTTCATTTAACTTATACCAAGCTTAACTCTGAACACTAAACAATAATCAATGCAGTTACGCTAACATATAAATAGTGCATAATACATAAAATGGCAGAGGGAACCAGATGTTTGCAAAGGTTAATCTTGCATTTCCAAAGAGCACACATAATTACCCCAGAACCCCTCCTAAGCGAACAGAGAATTTCTCTTTATTCCTCTTTAGTGGCAGTTAAATAATATTAAAGAGCATTTCACATCTGAAAAGGCACTATCATTAAATTTCCTGCCTCAAAGTGAGTTCTGCTTTATGACTCAAAGTCTCTCCCTTGAAGCAACTCTACTAAAGCCATATACAGATGCACCCTGATAGTAATTTTCCCATCTTAGAGACAGATCCGCAGAGCAAGTGTTTGACAAAGCTTCAGGACATAACTGGAATAATCTAAACACTGCACTATTTATTTCTGAAACATTGCAGGGAAAGGGGAACAAGGATTTTGGAACCTCTCTTGGGTGGCAAAACTTGGGAGCAAACAAAATCCCCATGAAACTCGCTTTACTTGCGCAGAATGTGTTGCTGGGGAGCACAACAGCACTGGTGTGACCAGGTGCTGTGACAGCCCAGCACAATGGCACAACCTGGTTCTTGCTCCCCAGCACAAAACCCCTGAGGGGCTGGATAACTCAAGAAGGGAGGCAAAGAGTCACCAGGCTCCTGCGGCACAAACACCTCCTGAAGCCTTAGATGCAGGGCAAGCTTCGTTATTTTTATGCTGCGTGGGCACCTCTATTGTTAAGTGTGATTAAAATAAATCAAGTATAAGATACTACTAAACTAAGTTAGGTGGCAGGAAACTAATCACTGAACATTTGCCATGGGATGTCAATATCCTCGCTAACCTGCTTTCGTTCTGGATACAACTATTCTGCATGAAAAATAACCCAACCTTCACCTCAGAATAAGACAAGATCATTTTGTTCACCAAGGCTTTGTCCATGTCATCCTTAGAGCATTTCTTGATAATTTAATTTTTGTATTCTGATATTTTATTTAATTTTTTTCTAGGTTCCAAATCCAGCAAGGAAAACTGCAGCACAGAAGTGTTACTAGCATTACACACTACCCCAGAGTGGTTTTGTTTCAGGCTGGCAGAAGGATGAAGGTTGGAGGCCAGGATAGCCATGCTCCAGGTTATCACACTCAGCAGTCCCAGTGGCTGCTGCCTTCACGAACTGCTACAGCTGCAAATAGCAACTGCAGATTGCAAAACCAGCCTCTCGGGCTGGCACAGTGGCAGCGAGACCTGAGGTCTCTGCCTTCAGAGGTTGTGGGTGCCTTGCATACACTCATCCTCAGTTAGAGAGTGTGCTACGGCAGGAAAAACAATGCTGCCTAACAGTGAGTTAACACAGTTATTTTCTTCTAACATGAAGCTTTTGAAGAAACCTGCATCTGCAGAAATCATTAAACTAATTTTGCAACTACTTTCTGCCCCTTGTAGCCAACAGTTGGTGGTAGAAAGCATTAATTAGCATGTCACATTACTCTGTCTGCCATTAGAGAATATCGATTGCAAGTTAACTATTACATGGAGTACTGCAAAAAATCTAAATGACACTTTACACACAGCAGCTCTCTGCACACCATAGCAACAGGGAGAGATGGAAGTAAAATGGTCTGGTTTCTATAGCAACTATCACACAGACCATCTGTAATCAAAAGGAATACTAGCAAGGGAAACAAAATGGGTGATTCTGCATATTGGAAGGCTATTCATGTATTTAAAATATTTTGCTCCTTAATGTTCAACTCTAGTGTTAAAATGTTATTTAAGTGCAAGAAATCTATGTAAGCTTCTGAAAAAGCTTTTTTATTTAATAGAATATTAAATGAAGTTCACCAGCTCTATCTCCCAACAACAAAAGAAACCTTTATAAAAAAAACATGCTTTTTCAGATACCAAACATACATGACCCTCAAGATCCATAATCCGTGTGCTCATCACATATATGGCTACTATTTAATTCTGAAACTCAAACACTGTAAGAGAGCTACTACCATAATACCTCTTACTACCTACTACACAGAACTGCTTTTAGAAAGACACGGTTTCAGACAGAAACATTTGAACACCCTGCTTCTAAAACAAAAAAGTTTATCCAGCTTCTGAAACAAAAACAAACAAACAAACAAGTGAGGATATGAAAAATCCTGGACTCCTGCATAACCAGAGAGGCATCTGTGTCATGCAATTCGTGCTCTGAATAGAGCAATATTATATTAAAGGCACAACGTACATCAATGTAAGGTAAATTCAGAGTTAGCAGTGCAAGGCACTCTCTTCTCTACTTTTGAGCATTTTAAATCCTGAGCAAATAAAAGGGACCATTATATCTAAATGGCGAAATTTTTTGGTGAAAATTAACTGGCTATAAATAGACTTTTAATAAATTACAGAACCAGTAACCAGAGAGCAAAAATTATCATCAACATCAGTCCATTTCTTTTGAACTGGATGATGCTGACTTGCAGAACATTGGTCACTCACATGCTGAAGGCAGGCATTATAGTGCCCTGGTTTGTGCAAAGCAGAAAGGGGGCAATCTAGATTAATCACAAAACCACTTCTCTTTTCAGGATAGGGAAGGGGCACTAAGGAACTACCATGGTGGTTCTATACTGTCAGAAGTTTATTCTTTACTAGAGCTTGCATGACATCTACTTAAAGCCACTTCTTCACCATGAGTATGGACTAACACACAGATGCTGAGCCTACTACCAGAATGGTCAGTATGTCCCCCATCTCACTTCCCTTGGACAAGGCAGATGGATGACTGGAGAGCAGTACTGATGACTGCTCCAGCACACACTATCCTCCTCTGCTCTGCCTGAGGTACTAAGATGAGAAGGAACAGACCCGCTGGACAAGATGTCACCTGAGAGCAAACAGGTATAGCCAAATATCCACCAAGTCTGCAAACCTACTCCCTGCCTGTATCTAAACAGCACTGCAAAAAGTACACTGGAAAGAAGAATTGCTGTGGCAGCGGTTGCATATTCCCTGCCATTACCTTTTCCACTCTTCAAACACAGAAGGGAACAGCATATCTAGGGGGCTTCAGGTCGAAGCCCATCTTGGTCCTTCAGGTGGCACAAAAGCTACTACACAAATGGTCAGTGTCTGGTCTTTTCACATCATGGAGAAAGAAACATGGTCTAACCGAGATAGAAAGTGCAATAGGAATAAAACAACTGAAAGTGACATTTCAATCATTGAGATATTTTTATTTCTACAGGAAACCCTATGCACTGGCACTCAAAGCAGACGTTACTTGACTAAGCATAGTTATGACAGTTCAAAATGAGTCTTGTAAGAGTCAATCCAGTGTTAACAAGTGCCTTTCATGTCACAGACTTCCAAAATCCATTTTGTAAAGATGTCTTTATTTGTTTAGATCCAAGAGTAATCTCAGCACTCAAGCAATCTTAACATAGACCTATAATTATCCTGAAAAATAACCAACAGCTGTAGTCAGTGTATACTCTTCTTTCACAAATTTAGGCAAAATTAAATAGATCTAAAGCGTTATTTTCATAATTCTACACACAAACCCATTTAGTGAGTTTATCACACTACTGATATCAGTGAACAATGAAACAAATGTAAAGATGCTATACATCTTCCTGATAATATATGCATACATAACAGCTTTCATAATCATAGAATCACAGAATCATAGAATAGTTAGGATTGGAAAGGAACTTAAGATCATCAAGTTCCAACCAACCTGCCATAAGCAGGGACACCTCACACTAAACCATGTCACCCAAGGCTTCATTCAACCTGGCCTTGAACACTGCCAGGGATGGAGCACTCACAGCCTCCCTGGCCAACCCATTCCAGTGCCTCACCACCCTAACAGGAAAGAATTTCTTCCTTAGAGCCAATCTAAACCTCTCCTGTTTAAGTCTGAACCTGTTACCCCTTGTTCTGTCACTACAGTCCCTAATGAAGAGCCCCTTCCCAGCTTCCCTATAGGCCCCCTTCAGATACTGGAAAGCTGCTAGGAGGTCTCCACGCAGCCTTCTCTTCCCCACTCTGAACAGCCCCAACTCTCTCAGCCTGTCTTCGTATGGAAGGTGCTCCAGTCCCCTGATCATCCTTGTGGCCCTCCTCTGGACTTGTTCCAACAGCTCCATGTCCTTTTTATGTTGAGGACACCAGAACTGCACACAAGGCTCCAGGTGAGGTCTCACAAGAGCAGAGTAGAAGGGCAGGATCACCTCCTTCGACCTGCTGGTCATGCCCCTTTTGATGCAGCCCAGGATACAGTTGGCTTTCTGGGATGCAATCCTCTGGCTTCACAAGTACCCTCTACTACTAACAATCCATTTTCCTTTTTTAGCCAAAGTCAAGGCAATACCATGTCTACCAATAGGTTTGCACAGTGTGCAAGAAATTGAAGCTTACAATTAAAAAAAGCAACCTCTATTTATCTCTGATAGTAGCAAGTTTTATAAAACATACTACTACTTATACAACAAAGAAGTGGGGAAATTGTGGAATGCAAGAAGGAAGACCTGCAATGGGTGATATAAGGAAGTCATCATCACCCTCAGAACATTATATTCTTGGCTATGTCTCCATTAACAATTACGAAGCATAACAGGAGTCATTAAGTAGATTGAAGAAATTGGTTCCAATGCCTCTACAGGCCTCCACTATGCGCAGAAAGATTTTTATTTCAGACAAGATTTAGCCTGGTTCCCTGGACAAAATGTTTCCAGCACATGTATGGTTCAACCATTGATTTGGACCCTAGTGGAACCATAAAGGATTGCAGTACATTTAGGCACACCTTGAGCTTCTGCTTTACCACACAGGTTCCACTTTAGTTTCCTATTTAAGGAATCTGGTTCATGCTTATCAAAACAACTCAATAATCAAAATATTTACTTCTATATCAATTCTTAAAGTATTTCCAGTATATAAAGAAAGACAACCTTAAAAATCTTGCAGTAAACTAGAGTTCACTTGTGCCTGTTTAATAATATCATGCAAAATTTTCAGCACAAAGTCAAGAAAATTTATGAGTTTTGTTCAGTTTTCATTTTCAGATGTGTTCAAACCTGACAGTGACAGTAGGAACATAACAGCAAATGGATCATATGTGGAGATAATGACAATCCAGAAAAAAAAAACCAAACCACAACACCAAGAGACCCCCCACCAAAAACCCCACACCCACACACATGAATATTTAAACCAACCTCCTTAAAATTACATTAAAATATTTCATAAATGTTTAGTAATGACATAACGTTTTATCCAATTTGCTTTTCGTTTTCAAAATACATGTCTTAACAAGTTAATGAACTTTAATAGCAGTTATATCCTCAGATACAATACAGCAGAACTTCTTCCACTCAACTGTGTAACTAACATAGAATTTAAGCTATCTGGGAATTCTATGCTGATTTATCCATTAAGAATTGTTTACATGCACCACCAGAGAAATTAAAATCTAACAGCATCCTAAAAAACATGCATGAATTTTAAATACNTTAAGCTATCTGGGAATTCTATGCTGATTTATCCATTAAGAATTAATTGTTTACATGCACCACCAGAGAAATTAAAATCTAACAGCATCCTAAAAAACATGCATGAATTTTAAATACGAAATAATCCTGTTAGAACAGCGATTTACTTCCAGCATAAGAAGGCAACGTATAAGATGGAATCAAAACTATTCTTATTACAAAGTTTGTCTTCATCTCTGACATCTGCAGAACCGCAGATTGGGATATATTCCATTTTAAATGACACTGCAAAAGGTCAGAACAATTCCCCTAACCTTGTCAAGGCTGGCAAGATTGATACTTGTTTTAGGTAAACTTAGCATCCATGTCATGTGTATTGGACTAAATATAAAATTCAGAGAGCATGGGGAGCAAACATATATTTAGAAAGAAAAAATGGAATTTCATTTTCCAGACCAACAAAAGAGCAACAGTTCTGTATCCCAGAATATAATTCTGTAAATATTAACTAGTTCACTGTCATCTGATTGTTCTCACAATGTATCTGGAACTTGCATGCAATTGCATGGAAACTGAGTCAAAATGTGATTAATATCCTTGCTAGTCTACCCTTTATAATTATAGTAGAATTTCTTAAGAGTTGCTTTCTTTTCCTGTAACTCTTTGAGTTCCAAAACCATCTCAAAAAGTATACAAATGTTATTGTGCTTCTTCTATATAAATATGCTAATTAACTATTTAATGTTATCTTCTGCATATTAAATCATTACTTTACTTCAACAGAATTGATGTACACAACATAAATATTTTCAATATTAACAAAATTTCTTATGTCTAACTTTTAACTCCAAAATTTAGGAGACCAAGAAAACATTTGCACTGCAGTCAAAACAATTTTCCTTGCATCAGAGCATCAGTTAGTACAACTGACAAATCATTTTCTATAATCATCCTTGAAACAGTGATTTAGTACTCTATATGTACTCGCTGCAGCCTAATTCAAATAGAACTAATAGGTTTGCTTTTGTTTGTGCACTGTATTGAGAAACTTTATGAAGTTTATGAATATTTTAAGCAACGAAGGGCAAAATCAGAATTCTGAAAGCACAGTTTTAATGTATTTGTGTCCTTAAGCTTAGGCATTCCTTAAACTGGCAGCAACACTACAAGCATGGAAAAAATCTAACATTTGGGATTACTGAAAGAATATATTCTGAATATTACAATTATATGCAGCAAAGGATTTATCTTCAAAGAATCTATGGAAACACAAAGAGAGGAATCCATCAAGCACACGCACATGCGGCTGGCCAGTACATACAACAGAATACATATTAGGAAAAAAACATCTTGGACTGGCAAGTGCACAATAACTTCAGTTCTACAACATTTATCTCTGTGCTACTCTAGTGCAAAAATGACAAAAGATAAACATCCATATTCAAAGCAACCAAAGCCTGATTGCCAAGAGGAAAAAAAAGATTTATTTCACAAAGAAACTATGTATTTTATAGCTTTCAAACGCTTTGGTTTTTTTTAAATTAATAAACATCACCCTGTAGCAATGATGGGCACAGTACCTTTGACATTACATTACATATATTTTGTATTATCCTTTTCTAACAATGATTTCTATTTTAGAACTATAGACGTCCACATTTTCTGTTTCCCTGAATACATGTTGCTGAGATACAACAAAAAACAAACTACCCAAATTGGACATTACTGCTGTCGTCAAAAAGATGTTATAACTTTCTCTTAAATAAAGCTATCGTACCTCCACTTTGAATATTATTAGATTCTGAACCTCATTAACCTTTCATTTTTTACTCATAATATATAGTAGGAAATGTTAATGCTGTTTTACTCCTTAAAAGCTTACAATGGACAATAACAATCATGAAGAGCTATCCCTTGTGTGATAAACACGGGGACACACAGATGTGTTCCAGCAGTGACTGTAAAGAGAGAAACAAATACAGAAACCAGCTCCTGCAGCCTGTCTGAAATATGCTCCCATGCACATTTCCCTGAACTGTATTTTGCCTTTACAGTACGCTTTGCTCAGTTATTACTGAAGCTGTGACAACTTCTAATTCTACCTTGCCTGATTCATTGGTCACTATGCCTGATGAATGTAACTAACCTAGCTGACCATATCTGAAGTCACAAGAATAAAAATAATTCAAATTAACCAAAGTGAAGAAAAAAATACTTAAAAAAAAATAAAAAAATAAAAGAATATTTTCCCTTTTTTTTTTTTTTTTTAATAATTTAACTTTTTTAAAA
>NDXB01008886.1:12957-37980 GCA_002631895.1 Agapornis roseicollis
AATAATTTATCCTGTGTACAAAGTTTCAAAGCTGTGGTCAAAAATTTTATTTAGGGAAAAAAAAATACACAACCCCCCAACTTTATATTCAACACATTAATCCATGATGCTCACACATCTGGAATAATACTTCCCTGTAATGCCTTTCTGCCTTCCTAACAACTTTCAGTAACAGTTTTAAGCACTATCACTTCACCAAGATTTCCAGAAAATGCCAACTGCAGCATGGAGTTCACACTTGAATGCAAAGTATTTCACAAGAAATCAAATATGAATTTAGTGAAACAGTTTGCATTCACAGAACAGCATGTATTAAATTTCACTGTCCATTTTTACAAGTGCCTTTTTTAGTGTTTGCTTTGTATATGACTACAAGATCTCTTGAAGCAGGCCAAGAGTAGGTCACTGGACCGCAGTCTTTACAATTGTTCACAAGAGTTGTGTTTTGCCAATAGGCATGGCAATTTATTAATAACATTGAAAAAAATACCCAGACATCAGAAATTCAGTCTTGGTTCTTTCAATGTAGGTGTACTGCCATCACATCAGCTGTGAAAGCTCCTGTTGNGTCACTGGACCGCAGTCTTTACAATTGTTTACAAGAGTTTGTTTACAGTCTTTACAATTGTTCACAAGAGTTGTGTTTTGCCAATAGGCATGGCAATTTATTAATAACATTGAAAAAAATACCCAGACATCAGAAATTCAGTCTTGGTTCTTTCAATGTAGGTGTACTGCCATCACATCAGCTGTGAAAGCTCCTGTTGAAGGTCTGACAGCTTTTAATTTAATCTGCTTGCATGGTAAAGAGATACCTCTCTGAACCACAAGAAGAAAGGTTTCCATGAAATTCTTAAGACAAAACGGGATTTTGAATGGTCAGTACAAAAACCAACATTAAAGTTGCTGCATTAATAAACTAGAAAAATAGAAGCTGACTCTCCAACAAATTACTGCTAATAGTAGGCGTAGTAAGAACAGCCTAAAATGTCACGCAAGACTAACAAACATCAGAGTCTGGCTTGTTAGACACCACATAGATGTAAATGATACAATGCTGGCCTTTAAAAAAGCTATTCCTGGTATTTCTATGGAGGGCATTAAATCTGCATGGGACCTCACAGATACCAAGGAAAAGAGAGTAAAAATCAAAAGCACTCGGATATTAGCAGATCACAGAAGGTTGAAGAGAGTAGGACTGACCTATTTTCCATACTGTTATATAAGCAGTCTTCAGAATAAATCAAATACTCCAATGCCTTGCTTTTACAGCGATTCCCTTCATTTAATAATAAGTCACATCAACCACACTGCCGTCCCCAGGAGGTGTTGACACTCAAACTGAACATTTCAGGTCCACAGTCAAATGCTCCGTGGCTCAGCATCTTAATCTTGTCAAGTCCCACCTTTATATAACCATAACAAATCTCCTGTTATGTCAGACTTGAGGACATTATTAGAACGTTTATTTGAGCAGTGCCTGGACACCAGCAAAATATTTATAACAGATAGCTTTGGTGGAGCAAATTCAATGGGTAAATCATTTGAGGAGGACATGCAACGTGAGTTAATTTCTATATTTATATCTTAATGCATTATTATTTAGAAGCTATTCTTAAAAGAATAAAAAAAAAAGACAAACAACAGAAAGTAACACAGAAAAAGTCAAGTAATCTAGCCTGGTTTCTAATTCTAATTCTAATCAGAGCTTTTTAAAAACAACTTCTGAAAAATGCAGTTGAATACCATCTAATATTTTCATCTGTTTCTTCTTTATGTTAAAAACTTTCCTGCTAGAGGATTTTTAAGAAAGNAGTCAAGTAATCTAGCCTGGTTTCTAATTCTAATCAGAGCTTTTTAAAAACAACTTCTGAAAAATGCAGTTGAATACCATCTAATATTTTCATCTGTTTCTTCTTTATGTTAAAAACTTTCCTGCTAGAGGATTTTTAAGAAAGAAAACATTACTTTGAGAAAAAATATCAAACATACAAAGACAAAATTATTAAATGGTTGTTACTTTAACCAATGTCAGCAAAAAATCCAACAAAAAATTAGTATCTTCTCATTACCATTCTCTTTTTGCATTTTACAGCCTGGTGGCTTTCTACACAGCAGAGCACTGGGTCTAAAGTGCCCAGCAACAGCATGATGTGAGCCTGGTCATGTTTCCCCATGGTAAACAACAGCAAGGAAGACCAGATACTACTGCTCTGGCCAGCCATATGTAACTATCAGTAGAAATCTATACCTCTCCCTAGTATCACATGAATAACACATTAGCTGCCTAACCATGCAGGATTTATCTTCAAAAATAGAGGATAGGTCTCAAACAGCACTCTAATCAGTTTTGTCACATGGTACCTAAAGTGATGCAACACTAGGTTTCTTCTGCTCTTTTAAAATATTTGCTTAGTGCTTCTAGATATAACTACCTTCTATCAGAATTTCTTCATTGTGAAAAAAAATGATAGTATGGTAATTTGTTTAAATCCCCAAAAAGTAGGGATTTTTCCAGATAGATTTGGGTGTTTAGTACTCTCACAAATAAACAACATTCAACAAGAAACCAAAGAGCAAGCAATGCATATCTAATAAGCCAATATAAGAATGGCTAATTCAGTGGAGGTAATGACAGCCTAAACCAGCAAAACCTACATTTGTCTGTCTGTCTTAAGTCCTTACACATTTGCCCATCACAACCATAGCATTACCTCAGTGTTCCTGAGTCTCTAAGCTCCCTCACACATCAAAGCCCCTTTCTCAGCAGCACCACAGTACTCACAGTTTCTACAAGTATCCTCTCCTACCTCTGCAAGTGCAAGCTTTGGAAGACAGCAGCTCTCCTGAAGATACACAGCTTCATGCCTCATGATGAGCTGCACATTTACTGACCATCCAACCATTGCCATACAGAATGAGTAAAAGCCAGATGATTTCACCTGTCTGCCCACTATGGAACCATCCATTTCTGTCTGCTCCACAGCCCCCTCTATGCTTTTCTCTAAGTCAGCTTAAAATTGACATCTTTGAGATGTCCACTGCTCTGCCAAGTTTGGTGAAATAAGCCAATGTGTTTGAAAGAAAAGGGTAATCAAGAAAGTGGACACTTCATCAGTAAGTTGATCTGAAAGCTGTAGAATGCAGTAAATAATGGTGGAGCTGGCTCATATATGTGGAACTTAACCTGATTAACTTAAGTCAAAAACCAGACCTACTTACAAAAGGGGACTAGGCAATAGTAGACCACCTATGAAAGCAGCAATCTATAAAGAATCAGGAACTGACTCCACACAAAGCCTCTCGGCAGCTGAGAAGAAGCTTCTGTAGCTTAGAAGGTCAACCTGATCATTGAACCTACAAAGACACATTGAGAGAGAGAGCAGGTAGGTGGTGTTGCGGTATTAGCAAGATTATTACTGGGATAGTATGTGCAGGACAGGTGTCCACACATCCTTTAGGCTGCTGCTGAAAACTGTGAAATTCTAGAGAAGTGTTAGAAAAATTACTTTGGCCATATTAAAGAGTTGAATGCTTACTGCAGTGAGAAAGTTAAGCAGTGACTTGAACAAGGATTACATGTAAACTAGAGCAGGAAGGTCCTCTAATAGTAAACAGGTTTGTAATCTACTAGAAAATGTCACAACAAAAGCAAAGGATTAAAAACTGAATCCAGGCAAATTAGACAAGAGCAATTCCACTCTGGACAGTCCTTAAGAATAAAAGTAGATGGCAAGATTTTAAAACCCAGGAAAGTCTATTTGAGGGGAGATGAGGAAGCAGGGAGAAAAGTGGTTGAAAAGGGTTTTTTTTTATCATTAAAAAGAACAGAAAAAACTTGTGATGATCACCACTGACTCCATATATACTGAAATGTAGAGAAACACCTTTGATGTGACTAAGTAGTTCAGATAATGGAAGGCTAATGTAAGCTTGTCACCTGAGGGACAATAATAAGCCTGATTCACAATGCTGTGGGGAAAAAAAAAAAACAACCCACAAAACCCACAAAAAGCTTAAAAAGCTTATTGTAGACCAAATTCTACCTCATGTCTTCTTCTCCTGGTATCGACTTATGAAATCTTATAAATTTCATCTAGAATCCGAAATCACACGTTTGTGCTTTGGATCATTTGGTATTTAATGCTGTGTGCCATTTTCCAGTCCTTGGTTTGTTGAAGTGAGGTTGCTGGGCATTCAGGTACCTGCCCCTCTGAAACTAATCTGCTGTTGTCTGCTTTCACAGTTCATGGGGCCCCCTGAGTCACCACTTATATTTGCCCAAGTTATGGCTCCTCATTATGAGCAATGATTCATAATTCTCCAGCTGCTCACCCAGGTTTCACACAGGGCTTGGGCAGACTGATTTCAGAGGGCTTTAGCACTGCAAGGTAAGTCATGTAGTGCACTTGTTTCACCTCTTTCAGCACCAGCTTACTGACCGTGGCCAGGGATAGCAAAACCCATCTTGAAAGAAGCAGCGGTTTCCTGATTCTTCAAATTCAACACAACTTCAAAGCCAATGGGTTACTTCAGGTTCAGAAACAAAAGTAACGTGCCAATAAACTACAGAACAGCTTGAACAAGCAAATCCCACTTCCAGTTACTGGCTTGAAATTCATTATGTTGTGTATTTTTAAAACAGGACTCACCCAAGACAGGCCAGTGATGTAGGGCAACATCCCATATCCAAGTGAACCCTGTTACCACCACTTGAAGGAATCATTAATGCAGATTAGAAGAAAAGTCAAAAATCACAACAGCATTCTTACATACAATGATACGAATTTGTAGGAAATTCACAAAGCATAAGGCAGTCTGACAAAATGTGTATATGAATCCCCATAAAGGAAGCAAGCCATCACCACGGGCATTGCAAATTCTGACAAATAAGATGCTACCGAGAATAACAAACAGAAACCAGGCAGCTTCAAGTGCAGGATATCCATCACTGCAAATATTCTTTTTTCTTCCTCCAAGGATACTATCAATCTAAATTGCTCTTGATCACAAGCAGAAACAAGAGCTGCACATCCACTCATTCTAATGTACCCTTGAACATACATGAATGTGACATGAGACTGCGCTTCCCGATGAAGGCATGATGTAACAAATGCTGGGAATGAGCCAGTGCTGCAGACTCCAGGTCCTTTTAGGGTTGCTTTCTGGTTACATCCAAGAAAGCGCTGATAGAAGAAACCAGTGGTATGAATGTGCATGCTATACCAAGCAGCAAGTCTGAGGCAAACTATGGGTTTCTTTGAGTGAGATCTATTAGACTGACTTTAAACAACCAATAAAGTGATACTCATGGACAAAGGGAGTAGCGCAAGCAGTGCAGAACAGGAAACCACAATTGGAGGGGTGCAGAATAACACCTTGGCAGCAATGCTGAAGCAGTAGCATCCCAATAGAGAACAGTGCCATAGTTGGTTCATTCAAGCAAGTCTCCCATCCTTTTTGGATTACTCAGAAATGCAAGTATGTGGCTGAACATTCCACTACTTCTTATGTAAGCACACACACACTTTACAGGAAGAAATGCAACTTTTATAGGAAGCAATCTTCTTCCATGCCCAGTTCAGTCTGGGCATGTACAGACTGTACATGCTCCTGCTGTTATCTGAGCTTGCTTTTTACCACTAAGGACTCCCCATTTCTAGACTAAGACTAATAAGAAATGGTGGCTTTCTCATTTGTATGATGATCCTGGGCTGGCTGCTGCTTAACCTAGATTGATTCTAGAGGTAAGAAACTGGAATTTCCTAGTCCATTAGACCGGCATTCCTTGCAAGCACTACTTTCACTTTAAAGAGAGAATAATAGTGGAATATCTTATTCATTACAAAATTATGCCAGAAAAGAAGGGGTGGAAGGTAGGCAGGCAGGCAGGGAGGGACAGAGGGAGAAAGACATTTAAGATTTATAAATCTATTACAAGTCTCTGAATATAAAGGCTGGCATTCATACTGATGTGTTAGAAAACAAACTGTATTTAGTCTAGGCATCTAATGAAACTGCAGGTTGTAGTTTCTGCTTGCTTTTTGTCACCAGGCAGAATCTGCTGTATCTCAAGTTGAAAAGTTCATAAACTAAACATTATTTTAAAAGTTCAAGAACTACACACACATCATTATATAATGCAAGTACTCAGTTTCCAGAATACACTCAAGAGTTTGCCCCTTAACAGTCCTAAGAAGGCAGAAATATTTTTAAAACAGATTGAACATTTTGTATCACTAGTAATAATAGCATTTTTTAGTTCTTTAAAAATAGCACTTTTACTTACCTCACATCAAAACAATAATGGAAATCACCTCTAAACTTATTTATATCTAGTTCAAAGTATTAAGAAATTTTCCAAGAGAGAACATATTTTCTAATGAGCCTTTTTTTTTTTACCTAAATTAATGCTCATTATGAAATGTTTATCATTAAAGAAATGTTGGGATGTACTTCAGATTAACTTTTAGAACAATAAAAAGAGCTTCTAAATATAAGCAAAGAACTCCTGTACATTTGCCAAGATTTCTGCAACTTTATTAACGTGATTAATAGTTTTACTTTGAAAGGGGCCATGTACACACAACCCTGTAATGCGAGACCCTGCACACACAGTCAGGAACAGCAAAAAGAACTCAGGAAAGTAAACAGCAACAACTGCTCCCAGCTATTAGACAAAGAAAATGGAGGGCTATGCCAAAGCGAGTGCTTTCATGGAGCTGTATTTCTATGTTCTGAAAACGTATGTTAAGCAGTGTCAGAGCAAAGTAGTAACCCTTGCCAGGATTAAATCACATGGTTCTGAAAACAGCCCTTGTCCTTTTCTGGCTTGCACACTTGAAGACATGCATTGGGACCGATTTCATGTCAACTGGGCTTTACAAACCAGCCTGAAAAATGTAGAGCACATGTAATGGGATCTCATCTGCTCATTAATCAAGCGCACATTTGCATTTGGCAACGATTAATTTTACCTGGATAGTATATAGAAGATGTACTGTTAAGGTGGAACTTGAGGAATTCCCTCACACTTTAACTTTACAGATGAACTAATATTCTCAGTTAGTAAATAACCAAAATATTTAACAAATCGGAAAATAAAAGATTTAAGGCTAATATTTAAAGTGAAATTGGCTCATACCAAGAAATCATTTTCAGACGTAGAAAGCCCTGCTTAAGCAGCATTTTATTCAAATTCATCCAAATTTTAGCACCTAAGTTCTTGTATGCTACATTAGGAGGATTACCACCCCACTTCCACCATTCTTCTTGCTACAGCTCAGAAAAACCCTCCACAAGAAAAACCCTCTCAACATCAGAAGTTTGGATTCTTCTGACTGAGTCAAGGCACTCTAAAAACAAAGTCTTCAGATTCCTGAATTGTTATAATGTCAGACACTTGTTAATTTTCTTGATGTAGTATTAAGTATTCTTTCATCCAGAAACAACAGTCACCTTTGCATTCTGACATGGAATTCTTCCTAACATTTCTTGATTTAGAGTTTTCACTGTAGAGAAAAGCAGCCAATCTGTCAGTGCAGACATTTGGCAGCAATATGCTATTTTTAACAAAAGATTCTATGGGACAGACTTCTCAAGTTCAGGATAGGACTTTGGGAGAAAAATTAAATTTTAAACCCCCCAAAACACTCACCCCAAACCAAGTATTCAAGGAACAGAAAGACACCCATGCAGGATGTAGGCAGCAGCAGTTAAAAGGAGAATTTCTGGCCAAGAACACAGTCCAGTGTCTAGGACATGCCTGCTTTCTGCAACACGGAAAAGCAAGGACTTATGCTGTAGCGAAAGATCAGGTCACCAGGACTGTTCATCAAAGCCTGGGTCTCATTCCTGACATCTTTTTATTGCCCTTGTTTGGAATAACACTAAACAAGGTGTAAGGTTCATTCCATTATATAAAGCTTTTTACATGTGCTCTACTTGAAGGACCCAACATACGCGTATCTCCTTGTGCATGGAACACAAGTTTCTACAGAGAAACATGATATCACAAAGAAACCAAAGACTATCACAAAGGGAAAATTATATTTTTAGCCACACTTTGAACACAGACCAGTAATTTCAACTTGCATGCAAAAGTACACCTCATATTAGAATAGTTTCAATTTCTCCGCTACGGATAGTGCCCAGCGTTATACCTAGAAGTCAGCTATGTAGGTCAGTTTGCAACAGATACTCTCATCTCACTCAGTCCATCTGAAGATGACAGCAGCATACAGAAAATTCTTTTGCCTAGCTAAGGCAAACAAAGGTTTGCATGGCATGAACTGAACAGCCCTGCACCACTGGCCTTGCTGGGGCTTCACAGATCCTACCTCCAGAGAAATAAAGGGCTGAATCTGTAAAACCCAAATAAACCTTCTCAAGCACAACTGAGAAAACTGGCAAGTTTACAACTGCTAAAGAATATGCTATTGTAACCTGAAAAATGCCCCAAACCTTTAACCTATAGTATCCCTTTGTTGTACCTTCCCAGTCCTAGGTTTAACGTCCTGCGTCGCTTCAGCTGGAGCAGATGCTTGCAAGTTCTCAGGTTTAAGATCTTGAATTTCTTCCACAGGAATTGTTTCCAGCTCATCCTTGGGTATAAAACTTAGAGTGTCCTCTCCAAAGTCTGAAATATTTGATTCCTGCAGACTGTCAGGTATTAGACCCTGTGTCTCATCTCCAAGAGCCAATTCCATAGCTCACCCTGATGCAGAGAAAGAAAAAGTGCTCCTTGCAGAAGCAACCCAGTAACGATAGCATCAGCACTGACAGGGAAAGATTACAGACACCTGAACCCTTACTCCCAGCAAGGAAGTAAAACAAGAAACATCTGTTTTAAGGTGGTGAGACATTGGAATTGGTTGTCCAGGGAAGTTAGGGCTGCCCCATCCCTGGCAATGTTCAAGGCCAGGTTGGATGGGGCTTTTAACCATCTGGTATAGTGCAAAGTGTCCACTGTCCATGGCAAGGGTGTTAGAACCGGATGATCTTTAGGTCCCTTCCAATCCAAACTATTCTATGATTCTCTGTATTTCAAAATATCACAATCTAAGCAATCTTCTTCTCTGTTCATGAGATGTATCTATTACAGATTAGAGTTCATTTTAAAGAATCATTTTTAAAGTGACTTAATGGGTAAAAAATAGAAGAGTGGGTCCTATGAGAAAAGAACTCTAGGCATTGCAGTGGCAAGACAGAGCCAAAACTGATGCAGATGAGCTAGGATTACTAAGCTACAGCTCATACCTATCCGTGTGCTCCAAGGAGTCTTTTTAAAGCTCCTGGTAACCAGGCCTAGAGTTCAATGCAACCCAGGATCAGAACTGGGAACAAACTTCTTCCAATGTACAAGTATCCACAAGAGCACAGAAAGGAAAGGAAAGAAACTAGATCTTAAACTAGATGTAAGGAAAAAATTTGTTTATGATGAGGGTGGTGAAACACTAGAACAGCCTGGCCTTGAACACTTGCAGGACGAGGCAGCCACAACTTCTCAGGGTTCCCTGTTGCAGTGCCTCACCACCCTCTCAGTGAAGAATTTCTTCCTTATATCTAGCCTAGATCTCCCCAGTTAAGTCTGAAATATATTTAAATACATAATTATTCATTAATAAGAATAATATTGAATGCAAAAAAAATTTAGATTTTCTTCAATGAACAATGGACACTGCTGTTCTTACCATAGCAGCTAGATTTTAACTCACAGGATAAAAAAACAAATACCAAAGTACTAAAACATCATAAAATGAAAATAGGCCTCACAAAGAAAGATTAACAGTAGAAGGCAATAGTTTGCAAATGACTGCCTCTACATTCTCATCATCCATGCAGAACTGTGACACCATTCTGTGATGTTGGATGGCATCAGATGCCTTGGCTTCAAGGGGGTAAACAGCCTTCCTCAGCAGTGCTCATTTGTGGCCATCAAGTCTGCACTTCATCAAGATCAGGGAAATTCACAAATACAAAGCTCAGAGCCTTCTTAATCCTTTCCTGTAACTTCTGTATTTCAGAATCTCTTATATAAATAATTCAAATATATGCAGATAAAAGATATAAAGTCATCTGTGCAGGCAGCGAGTTGTGTCTTTAAGGCATTTTTTCCCTCCTCAAAATAATCCATTACTTACAGCCCAGATGACAGCTCCAAGAAGGAAAAATGGCTGTAACAAATTGTGCCTCTTTAATCCTTAAATTTGTGGGCAGATAAGGATATTAAACTCTGAATGTTCCTGTTGGCTGTTCAAGTACTTCACATTTTTCCCTCCCTCCCTGCCCACTTCACACAATTACCAGGCTCACACATAGAAGAGCCCCCACTGCTCCCCACTCACACAGTACATACCACAGCCTGACATATATGCCCTGCACATAAGCTGATAGAGGCCATGAGCAAAACACTCCTGTTTGCTTTTCAAGCTGAAGAAANATTTTTCCCTCCCTCCCTGCCCATTTCACACAATTACCAGGCTCACACGTAGAAGAGCCCCCCTGCTCCCCACTCACACAGTACATACCACAGCCTGACATATATGCCCGCACATAAGCTGATAGAGGCCATGAGCAAAACACTCCTGTTTGCTTTTCAAGTTGAAGAAAACAAAACGCAGGATACGCTTTCTTTGCTTGGAAATTCATCCACAACTTGCTTGTCACAGAGCTGGCCCCTAACCTGCAGGACACCGAAGAAATAGCACAAAAGGCTGTACTTCCCTGTGTTTGTGATTCCCACCCCAAATTAACCTTCTCTTTGTTCCTTCATGCTCAAGGATGAGGCTCTCTTCAGATCCTGAGCAAACAAGGGCTCAAGTGGGATGAANCTTCACACAATTACCAGGCTCACACATAGAAGAGCCCCCACTGCTCCCCACTCACACAGTACATACCACAGCCTGACATATATGCCCTGCACATAAGCTGATAGAGGCCATGAGCAAAACACTCCTGTTTGCTTTTCAAGCTGAAGAAAACAAAACGCAGGATACGCTTTCTTTGCTTGGAAATCCATCCACAACTTGCTTGTCACAGAGCTGGCCCCTAGCCTGCAGGACACCGAATAAATAGCACAAAAGGCTGTACTTCCCTGTGTTTGCGATTCCCACCCCAAATTAACCTTCTCTTTGTCCCTTCATGCTCAAGGATGAGGCTCTCTTCAGATCCTGAGCAAACAAGGGCTCAAGTGGGATGAAGGATCCACTTGTGTTCTACTCCTGGTGCACACCCTTTCTTCACTCCCTGACTACTCAGGGCTGCTTCTTCCCACCTTCTTCTCACAGGCTGGTCTGGGGGTTGCCTTCCTGGCTGTGGCTGTGGAAGTGCATCCCACAGCCCACTCATCCTGAAACCCATCCCAGTGCTGAAGCACTTGTCCCTGTACCTTGCCAAATTTTAATCATGTTCTGACTCCCTCTCATTCCTCTCACAATTTTCCCTGCTCCCAAACATATGGTAGTGCCTATTGCCTCAACCAAAGCTGCTTCAATATCAAAGGATATTTAAATCACATTTTAATCATTTGGGTAATAATACATTACTTTTCTTTTTTTTTTAAGGACATGCAAGATATCTGGAGCCAAAGACATTCTATAAACCCAGCCTGAAAGTCTTTTCATATCTAAAGAAACAGAGACAAACCATAGAATCATAGGATGGTTTGGGTTGGAAAAAAACTTAATGATCATCCGGTTCTAATCCCCTGTCATGGGCCGGAAGACCTCCCACTAGACCAGGTTGCTCAAAACCACATCCAACCTGGCCTTGAACACTGTCAGGGATGGGACACCAACAGCTTCTCTGGGCAACCTGTGCCAGGGCCTCACTACCCTCACATTCCTATTCTAATTCACATCAATATTTCAGGAAACAGTGAAAATGTGTCCAACATATTCTAGAAAGATTATGTACTCAGTTTTACTGGCTGTAGCAAACAGAGGACGTTACTAATCACAGTTAGACACTTCTACAACTTTTTTTATAAATGAAGTTTGGATACAAACTGCTCTTTCAAACATACATTACAAACATACCTACAGTTATTTATTCTTTAAAGTTTTATTTAATAATTAAGCAAGGTATAGGACGTTATTTCTTTTTTTGTCTTTTACCATAAAGCTGCTAATATTTGAGATATAACTTTCTGATAAAATCATAGAATCATAGAATAGTTAGGGTTGGAAAGGACCTTAAGATCTTCTAGTTCCAGCCCCCCTGCCATAAGCAGGGACACCTCACACTAAACTGTGTCACCCAAGGCTTCGTCCAACCTGGCCTTGAACACTGCCAGGGATGGAGCACTCACAACCTCCCTGGGCAACCCATTCCAGCATCTCAACACCCTAACAGGAAAGTATTTCTTCCTTATATCCAATCTAAACCTTGTCCTGTAACTACAGTCCCTAATGAAGAGTCCCTCCCCAGCACCCCTATAGGCCCCCTTCAGATACTGGAAAGCTGCTATGTTCTTGTTTTACTCAGAACTTTCACTAGCATTTATCCAGAGACCAATCCTATGTCTTAAACGGTGAATAAAGGATAAAGATTTAGACAGAAAATCAAAAAGAAAAAAGGTGACTATTTTGGCATTTAATTCCACCTAGAAGTTAAGAGCTTCAGGCAGACAATGGAGAAAGGCTGCAAAGGAAATATCCAAAGTTGTGTGTGGACTTCAGGTATCTAAAAATCCATTAGTTACAAGTAATTATGTCCATACAATTTTCCTGTTGCTCACTTATTTATACTTCTATATCTTGAACCAAGACGTGGCAAAACACCATCTGCTAGACTGGATTACATGTAGGCATGTTCTCCACCTTCAATTGGAGACCACAATCTGAGGTTATAGGAAGTTAAGGAAGCATTTCTTAAATTGGAGTTTCTGCCCTTAGTCTTGTACTTGCAATAAACAGTCCCTGGAATGCATACAACATTGAACAGAGCAGATGTCGCCTACATGAGCGAAAATCACTGCAACTGAGGGAACACTGCTCTCCAGAAGCTGTCAGACAAATTCACACATTAGGTGCCCACCAGACTGCCCAGAACTTTCAGGACAAGAAAACTATTTTTATGTCTTCCAGAGAAAAATAAACTAAACCATGTACACACAGACATGATATGGATAATTTACCAAAGCAAAGCTCTTTACTTGAGCTTGCACTTGCACCTGATTGTGCTATCTTCTAACAGCAGAAAACAAATTAAAAAATACAACCAGGGAGTTCAGCTTCAGTTAAGAGATGCCCATACATTTTACCACAAACCAAATCTTCATCCCTGCTATGTCATTGTAACAACTTGACTACCTCAGAAGTTATTGCTCCCAGAACATACACAAATGCTACAAACTCTAACACACACCATGAGGCGCATTACGGCAAACACCAAGCTTTTTCTCCAAGTAGGGAGACTTCAAGTTCATGTTTAAAGGTCTTTCCCATCCTAAATGATTCTATGATTCTATGTGGAGGAAGGCTGACCAAGCCCAGGAAACAGGCTGCTCCTAAGTCTTGCCTAATATTAATGTCTTCGAAGTGAGAAGTTTGAAGCTTGACTAGGGTTAAGTGTTTGCTAGTGGACAAGACAAAGTAGAAACAAATAGTGAAACAAGAAGATAATCAATCTAGTCCTCAGAATTCAAGAAGTAGCTCACTGGTTCTGTTCTGCATTAAAATTCTTGTCTAAATGAGAACCATAAAAACACAGGGAAGCAAGGCTGTTTGAGGTTTTCAATTTGTTTTCTTATCCTGTATCACTTTGTAGAATCACAGAATAGTTAGGGGTGGAAAGGAACTTAAGATCATCAAGTTCCCACCCTCCTGCCATAAGCAGGGACACCTCACACTAAACTGTGTCACCCTATGGCTCTGTCCAACCTGGCCTTGAACACCATCAGGGATGGAGCATTCACAGCTTCCCTAAGTGATCCATTCGAGTGCCTCACCACCCTTACCGTAAAGAACTTCATTATATACAATCTAAACTGCCCTTGTTTAAGTTTGAACCCATTACCCCTTGTCCTATCACTACAATCCGTAATGAAGAGTCCCTCCCTAGCATCCTTATAGACCCCCATCAGACACTAGAAGGCTACTATGGGGTCTTCACACAGCCATCTCTACTCCAGGCTGAACAGCCCCAACTTTTTCAGCCTGTCTTCATATGGGAGATGCTTCATTCCCCTGATCATCCTCATGGCCCTCCTCTGGACTTGTTCCAACAGTTCCATGTCCGTCTTATGTTGAGGACACCAGAACTGCACACAATACTGCAAGTGAAGTCTCATGAGAGCAGAGCAGAGGACCCAAGGTCTTCATTCTCACAGTCCCTGCATCTGACTTCACAGGCTTGGGTGGTACAGTCAGAGCCTCTGTCAGTGAAGACTGAGGCAAAGAAGTCATTCAGAACCTCAGCCTTCTCCAAATCCAGGGTAGCCAATTCACCTGATAGCTTCTGGAGAGGGTCCACATTGTCCCTAGTCTGTCTTTTATTTGCAGTGTACCTACAGAATCCCTTCCTGTTATCTTTCACATCCCCAGCCAAGTTTAAGTCTAACTGGGCCTAAGCTTTCCTCACCTGGTCCCTAGGTTCCCGGACAACATCTCTGTATTCTTTCCAGGCCACCTGTCCTTGCTTCCAACTTTTATATGCCTCTTTTTGCCTTCAAGGTTTCTTCAGCAGCTCCTTATCCACCCAAGGATGTCTCCTGGCCCTCCTGCTGCACTTCCTTCTTGTTGGGATGCAACATTTCTGAGCTTGCAGTACGTGATCCTTGAATATCAACCAACAGTATTGGGCCCCCATGCCCTCTAGGGCTATATTTCAGGGAACCTTACTAAGCAGGTTCCTGAAGAAGCCAAAGTCTGCTCTCTTTGGATTACCATTACATAAAATAAGAGCTTTGAAATAGTTTTCAAACCAATCTCTTGCTGAAACAGGTGGCTGCCACCAATTTCCAAGCTTTATATTGGAAAAGAAAGAAAATGTCATTGCTCAGAAAAGCATCAAGATTGATGACAATGAATGGTATGACTAACAGAATTAAACTGCAGCCTTTTAAAGCTCTTAATCCAATGCTCCCTGAGGTCTGAGTTCCAAGACATCACCTTTTGGATTCTGCAAAGGAGGTTTTGTATTGTATTTTCATTTGCTAGAAAATTACACCTAGAATTGTTACATGCGGGCCATGGTATTATCAATCAAGTAACGCTCACCATGCACCACCTGAACAATAGGCTTTTTCACTGTAATGTCTCTTGGGAATTACAGTATTAATGAGATGTGCAAATGTTTTATCAACTCAATCTCCAGAGCAATGAGTCACTCACAAATTCAGAACAGCAATAAAACTGAAAACTGCTTATGTGCTGCTGTATTCTACAGCCCATAGGTATATACCATATGATTTCAATAAAGTAGAACAGATGCACAAGTTTCATAGAAATAAGAAAGCTGCATAGGCACAGAAAACTCTAGCAATGTGTGCCAAATCCATGCTCAACAGCTAAAGAGGTGCTAATAATGGTAAACAGCTGCAGAAACGTGAACTGAGGAGAGTCTCCTCATACTGAGGTATGAGAAAAAGAGACTATTCAGAGCAACCAACCACACACAGGTAAATGAGAAAGCCATTTCCCAAATGCTCCCTGTACTCAATGGGACTATAATTACTTTCTTCTGAAGAGTAATTCAGAACAGAACACTAATTTAGGCAAAACAAGTCAATTTCTGGAAAAGCTGCTCTGTCTCTGTAATAGCACCAAGCATGCACAGCAATGCTGCTAGCTCGGGTGAGAGCTCAAATGGCACCTTCTGCCTTGGTTGATGCCAACAGCATCCACTGGAGGCACACGAAAAGTGCTAAGCAACAGTGAGGGTTGGTTTTAACTCAGATCATCCTTTTCTCCTAGAAAACCAAGATAAAGGCAAGGAAAAAAGCATTCTAAAACAGAATAGTACAAATTGTACTCTATCTTCCCGCGAAAAACCAGACAAGCTTGCAAAGTGAACAGTAATTACTAGACACTCTCTTAGATGGTAAGGATGTACCATATAAGGAAGAAGCAAAGTTTATCCAAATGCCTCAAGTCACCCTCATTTCTGGTGCCTAGAGACCTAACAAAAAACAGATTGCTAGCAATCAGATAAATCACTTCTATTCAGAAACCCCTAGCATACCCTATAACGCAAATGGGCTATGTAAAATATTTGTAGGCACAGTGGGAAAAATTCTCGTCATTCACCGTGGTATTGGGGGGGGTTCTGCTTACAAAGGCTGAGAGCTATTTTCTGCACTGATGGATTAACTTCATTTCCATTTCTCTCTGTTTCCAGGCCTATCTCACACTGAGCACCTGCTTACCTCCCAATATACAATGAATTTCATGCCAAACACTCTTTCAAAACATGATTTGATCCCTCCTTTTAGTAGCTGAGGACACCCATGCCAACAAGACAGTTGTGCATCTGCAGAAGGAATGCGCTGCAGCCCCCAGGGAGAGAATCACAGAATCATAGAATAGTTAAGGCTGGAAAGGACCTTAAGATCATCTAGTTCCAACCTCCCTGCCATAAGCAGGGACATCTCACACTAAACCATGTCACCCTAAGGCTCTGTTCAACATGGACTTGAACACTGCCAGGGATGGAGCACTCACAACTTCCCTGGCCAACCCATTCCAGTGCCTCACCACCCTAACAGGAAAGAGCTTCTTCATTATATACAATCTAAACTTCCCCTGTTTAAGTCTGAACCCATTACCCCTTGTCCTGTCACTACAGTCCTAATGAAGAGTCCATTCCTACCACCCTTATAGCCCCCCCTCAGATACTGGAAGGTTGCTATGAGGTCTCCATGCAGCCTTCTCTTCCCCAGGCTGAACAGCCCCAACTCTCTCAGCCTGTCTTCATACGGAAGGTGCTCCAGTCCCCTGATCACCCTCATGCCCACCTCTGGACTTGTTCCAACAGTTCCATGTCCCTTTTATGTTGAGGACACCAGAACTGCACACAATACTCCAGGTGAGATCTCACAAGAGCAAAGTAGAGGGGCAGAATCACCTCCCTCGACCTGCTGGTCACGCTCCTTTTGATGCAGCCCAGGATGTGGTTGCTTTCTGGGCTGTAAGCACACACTGAAGCCGGCTCATGTTCATGTTCTCATTGACCACCACCCTCAAGTCCTTCTCTGCAGGGCTGCTCTGAATCTCTTCTCTGCCCAACCTGTAGCTGTGCCTGGGATTGCTCCCACCCAGCTGTAGGACCTTGCACTTGGCATGGTTCAACTTCATGAGGTTGGCATCAGCCCACTTCACAAGCTTGTCAGGGTCCCTCTGGATGGCATTCCTTCCCTCCAGCGTATCCACCCAACCACACAGCTTGGTGTCATCGGCAAACTTGCTGAGGGCGCACTCAATCCCACTTTCCATGTCAGCAACAAAGATGTTGAGCAAGAGCGGTCCCAACACCTATCCCTGAGGGACATCACTCATCACTGGCCTCCAGCCGGACACTGAGCCATTGACCACAACCCTTTGCGTGCGGCCATCCAGCCAGTTCTTTATCCACCAAGTGGTCCACCTATCAAATTGATGTCTCTCCGGTTTAGAGACAACGATGTCATACAGGAAAATGGTCTGGCCATTTCACAAACACAGAACCTTCTGGGAACACACAGGAGAATGGGTTTCCATGCAAACCCGTTTCCTTCCAGGGAAAACTACATGGCAAAAAACAGTGGTGACCACACACACCTCTGCTTGCCACAGTGCAGGTGGGGTGCACTCCAAATCCTGGGGTACCCGCAGTTTGGGCAAAACCAGAGGACTGTGTCCAGGTCTGCTGGTTTTTGGCACAACGAGGTTGTCAATCACAGTCCAGCTCTGGACTGCTCTGTGTGTAGCATTCATACATGCCCCTAGTCCTACAGTCCTCTAAGGCTGAGAAGCAGCATGCAGCACTTGACCTGTAACAGCATACCTGCAATGCACAGGCCACCAGGGGCCAGAGAGAAGACCTTCCGGGGTACAGCATCCAGACCCTTCCCCTTACAGCAAGCAGGCTGAGCATCCTGTGCAGCCTCACTGCTCCAGCAAGCCAGCACCAGTGCAAAGTCTGGTAGCTGCCAGCATTGGTAAACTAATCTCCAGCAGGTCGCTCACTTGTCTGAGGGCTGTGTCCTTGCCCCAGTCACTGGCAAACATTCACCAGCCAAGTGCACAACACAGAGAAGCACTTTCCCAACCTGTCAGAGTGGGTTTATACACATTTCAGATTTTGTAGTGTTACGGTTTGGGGATGACTTACATAATAAAATCAATGATGTATTTTGAGACAGGCTCTGCCTTACTAGAAACATAAGGGCTATTGTATTTCCAACTCTTGAGTGACCATTAAAAAAATACCACTTTCACAGAAAAACGTAATGATGCACAATTAAAACAGACTTGAAAGGAACGTCCATTAGTACAAGACCAAGTTAAGGTCCTGTTCCATAGCTGGCAGAACACATTGGTGAGACCTTTCAAAAAGCCTTATAAAGAGCTAGTAGAGAAAAATCCCTGAGTGATGCTCAGAGTGAGCAGAGAGGTAAATGTTTGCAAGATTAACTGTAAGTTGCAGCTGCTTGACTTCAAGTATGTGTTATGAAAAAACCATTAATTATACCAGTCTTATAAATACAGTGAACTTTTCTAACATGAGACAGAAAACCTTACATGTGCTGCCAAGAAAGTCTGCCTAGAAACTTTCAGCTTCAGTTTTGTATAAGGGGTTCCCTCAAGTCCAATGTCTACTAAGTAGTCAGGCAATAAGACAAAGACATTAATGTTCAAAGAAAGAACTCTCCTTTTTTTGATGTGTACATTGTTCCAGAATTTTAAGCTGACTGACCACGAATTTCCCAATGATGGAAAATTAAAACTACCTTGGAAACAGCAGAGTTAATAATTTCATCTGGCCAAGGTATGTGTTGTCTTGAAAATGGCCTGCAGACCCAACAGAACTTGGCAAGCCTAAGCAAGTTGGTGTTTTACAGCACAAAAATTGGAAAACATAGAGCAGATAAATGCTATTGTCTGAACAACATACTTCACTCTTTAGTAAGGAGCACAGTACAACCAGATTCGGTTCAGAGCAACCCCAATGGAACCACCACAGAGGACTGACTCTCTTCCTGATTGTGGCTGGGAGTGAGGGAAGCTGTGCACTTTTGTACTGCAGAGGTGATAAATGGACAAATGAAGTAAATATCTGTCAGAGTTATAATACCTCAGACCCTATCTGCTCCCAGGGATCCACCTCCCTTTTTATCTAATGAAGCAAACACTGCAGCAGTGGGTTTCATTATTATTTCATCTCTCTCCCCTGGTGATTACTAACTCTTAGCTAAGCCTAAATCACTCACAAGTGCTTCCCTGGATCAACATGGAAACATCTATAGCTATAGTTATAGGCAGGAGATAAGTACCAAACACAGATTTTTTCAGTGGTTTGGGGCTCCATTTACTACTTCGGGAAGTAAGAACTCACAGGACATTCTCCAAAGCACATACAGTTGTTGCATGCTGGAAATAAACCCTAGCTGACCCTGCTTTGCAAGAAAGTACAAAGTGTAGGATAACACAAAGTACATGACATCATATGTCAAAGGAGACCAAAGCATTATTCTGAATAGTATGTAAGGATTTAGCTCTGGACAGACATGATGAATTTTTTCAACACAAAAAGACTATCTCTGATAGAAAGAAGAGTATCAGATTAAATGCCATGGCTGTGTTAAAAATCAAATTGTATTAGACTGGATTTTATCACATTGACTTTCAGGAATGTAATAGGGTCCAAATTAAGTAAGTACTGGGCTGCACTCTGCATAGCAAAAATTTGCAGGAAGAATAAAATGCGATATTGTTGTATACCTCAAACTGCCAAGAGTTTGATTACTAGATAGATAGATATAGATACATATATATAAAGTACGTATAATTTTTTTTATAGATATCATAGAACTATAGGATGGTTTGGGTTAGAAGAGGCCTTAAAGCTCATCCAGTTTCAACTTCCCTGTCATGTGCAGGGGCACCTTCTACCAGACCAGGTTGCTCCAAACCCCATCCAACCTGGCCCTGAACACTGCCAGGGACAGGACAGCCAGAGCTCCTCTGGACAACCTGTTCCAGTGTCTCATCGCCCTCATAGTAAAGAACTTCTTCCTTATATCGAATTCAAATATCCCCTCTGTCAACTTATATATATTGATAGCAAAAGGGAAACAAAACAACCCTTTCTACTTAAAATGTTCATGACTGAACTGGAAGTATTTAAGATCTCTAGAACTACCAACACTTACAAATACATGGTCATGGTCTCCAGGTTCCAGGGAGAGAACTCTAAGTGCAAATGTAACCACAGAGTTTTAATCTGCTACAAAGTTTCAATCTTCTTTGCTCTGAGATGAATGGAATTAATGTTTTTCACTCTTTTGGAATGAGTGTTTACATTGAAATGCTCTTTGTATCATAAAGTAACTACTTCATGATTACATCAGTCTCTGAGGTAGGAGGCCTTCAAAAAGCATGGAAAAAGACAGGTAGAAATAGGCAGGGTGTATGCAAACTATCCCAGTGGGACTATACACACATATTCATCGGCCTGAGATGTTGACAGTCTATAAATGCTTGAAGAAAGTTAACTACAAAAAAATCTGAAACAGTGATCTAAAAGCTAAGTTGCAGACAACAAAAGGAATTATTTCTATCTTTTCTAAAATTAATACTTCCTTCCAGAAAACTCTGCCAAGTTCCAAGTGGGTAAAAAAGTGGTCTGCTGAGGATATGCGAGATTATTATTGGGTACCACAATTCCATTCTTTTTAGAAATAAAGCTTAGAACTTGATAAAGTGAAGCATACCGCATAAAACATTAGACTCACCTGAAGCATTTGCAAGCACTCTGCTTTCAGATGACAAGTCCATTACAGTGTCCTGAATCTTTTGGTCAGTATCACATCCATGAAGCCACACACCATGACCATGAGTCCATCAGTTAACACAGGGCATACACATCAAGCAGACTGACAGAAAACTCAGTGTAAATTAAAAAATAATAATAAAAAAATATATCATTCAAAATCAGCCAACAAACAAAGTAATAAATTAGTGTAAAACCTCATCAGAGGCTGATAATAAATGTGACTGTGGCTCACAGCTAGTGAGCATTATTTGCATATAAAGGAAACTGCATTTAGGAGATACAACACAGGCAGTGTACAGAAAGAATATGCTTTGCTTCTAAATCCTTTGTTACAGTTTTAGGTTGTGGCTTAGATTATTCATTTTCAAGTGCGCCACCAGAGACCCTAGCTATGAGCGGGAATAAAAAAATCCAGCCCCACTGGAAGAAAGATGACATTTTTTGGCTCTTTTTCAAGACAGAGCAACTCACGTAATCTGTCCATGGTGTTCCTGCAGGATTTATGATATTTGAAAAACTGCTCAGGCTGATACATAAAACCATACAGCTGAACATAGAGATGCAGAAATACAAAGGAGTCTATTGCATTGAGATGAGACTCCTGGGCAGGACTGGAAAAATAAAGCCTTTGTCTTGTCAAGGGAAAAATAAAAAAAAATAATAAAACAATCTTACTTTGGACTCCTCTAAATGCACCTTCTTCACAAGTTGCCTCCTAACAAGACCTTTGGTTCATTCAGAAGTTCTGGAGTTTGTAGACCTGAACCCAAAAGTAATACTTTTCCTTAGAAGGTAGAGTTTAGTGCACATGAGAATTAGATATCTCAAAGTGCAAAGCAGGTCGTCTGCATCTCTTAGTGAAACCTGTGGATGCAAGCCCACATGAACCCAGGCTTTGACATGGACATAGACCTGGCAATCACACATTTTCTGGACACGTGGAGCTGCCCTCCACAGTTTCCATTCACTAGCACTGCTCCCTCCCCTGCACCCGAGCCCAAGAGAATTAGAATTAGTCACTTGGGTTTAAGAAAGAGCATGTTTTGTGGTGAACAGAAAAATTTCAACACAAAAGTTTTAATACAGCATTACTAAATCATCTAGCTAGTTTAACAAGTGACTTCAGGTAACACATGTAAACAGGGGCAGGCATGAGAGCATCATAAAATGGGCATTAGCAGATTTGCCTAAGAGTGGAGGAAGGGAGAAGAACTGAATCTGGAACTGACTGGTTATCTCAAAACCTTCTCACATACACTGCCCATTGCAAGTCCACTCTGGCAGAGTGACTGACTTAACTGCTATAGCCAGCCAGGGCTGCACTGCTGAGAATGTCAAGGCATGCAGTTTAAAATTGAAATACAGGTATAAGCAGTGGTTCAAATAACAACTGCATGCTGCTAACGCATATGGGTGTTCTTGAAGCTTGAACAATACCTATGGAAGGCAGTCCCAAAATTTTCTGCAAGTCTGTTGACAGAATATTATAACCTTCAAGCAGATTCTCTCTTCAAAACCTTCAGCAGTATGTTACCTAACAATGCAAATCCAAGTCATTCTAAATTGCATGCAGTCTTTCTGAAATAAATAAATATCACACGTAGGCTGGACGCCATGCACAAAATTTAAATACCAGTCTAAGTAACTCTTGCTTATGAAAAATTAATCAAATAAGATTGCTCCCAATCTTCCACAGTTAAGTTGCTTCCATTAAAAAGAAAATATAAATAAATAAATTCCTTTTTTAAAAAAAAAAAAGGCAATAGCATCCTGCTAATTCTTCCAGGTTATCTCTAGTGAATCACTGTTTCTTAGGCCTTAAACTGATGCTGTGTCTCTTCCACTTGGCTGCATTATCTCATTTAGAGACTTCCTCTCAACAGCACACTGTATCACCACATTTACTGGTTGTGAAAGGTTTTGATTCATTTTCTACATTCAGATTTCAGTACAGTAACAGCATGGTTGGTCAAATCTAGTAATGTGCTTTCATTTTTTTGTCATGTCTGTAAGAAACACTGTTAACTTTTCCAGGTAGAAAAAGGAACTTGAAGATTTTGCAAATCTTACCCTTTGATATCTTCAAACTGCTGATGGAGATCGAGTAAACAGTATTTCTACCAAGCATAGGAAATTTTATTTTAACTTATTATTTTAGTATGTTATTTAACAATACAAGCAGCTTAATAAAGCATCTTATTTCCATTTCAGCATAAATGGCAGATGATGGATAAATTGTAGGCAATGTTGAAAAGAGATGTGTAACATCAACCAACTACTGATTATTACTAACTATGGCAATTTCCTCAGCAATTATTTCAAGGACAAGGCTGAAATACTCTTTAATCTTTTCCCATTATAAGCAAACATATCCTTGACACATTACTGTTTTCAAAAGAATTCTTAAGAAGTAAGTAAGGTCAAACAAGATGGACAAAGAATGATTTATTTTTCAGAGGGCTATGCATAAAATAACATGGTTTTAGAGAAATAGTAAGGGGAGATTACTGAATATATACTACAAATGTCATAGTTTGTAGGAAAAATAAACCCAAATAGCCATGCTTCACTGTTTCTAGAAGAACAACAGCACCTGCCTTCAGCTTAGTCCCTCCAAAAGCAGGATCTGATAAGCAGACCTTTAAGACCCAGCAGATCAACCATAGCTTAAAGCTCTATTTCTAACACAAAAGATGCGCCATCTCAAGTTAATTCATCATAACAGCAAAAGTCTAGTTTCCACCCTATAACAGCCTTCCCAGACATCAGAAGTATTTTCTGGTTGAAACTGCAAAATAATTGAAAACTCAATTATTTTGGAAACAAGGAAAGATATCAAAGGCATATATAGATATAGTTCTCCATTTTTCATTTCAGCCATCTTCTCCTCTTTTAGCTCCCCACTCATTTGCAGGAACCAGTTCTCTTTCCTACCCAAGACTTGATCATCCTATGAGTAAACAATCTGATGACAGTCATTTCTCATATAGTACAATACAGGTATATGTGGAGTTTAGAATTAACACTATGCACCTCAACAGGATTATAGATAGAATATTCTACAATATCAGATTTTAAGGAAGAATAACATTCCAGTTTTTCATATACCTAGGACTGCTTCAGGTCCTACTATTTTTCAGGCCAGTCGTATTTGGAAACTAAAATATTAGGTGACTATCACTGAAAAAAATAAACACTAATTGTGCTCACATGGATGTCAGTCTGCAATTCGATATCCAGAAAAAAAGCTTTACTGTAAATTCCTTACAAGATTTACAATTCGTTTTAGGAGTAGTGGAGCACTAAGCTTTCCAATGAACTTGATACTCTGGCAAAGAAAAGTCTGAGTGAGATCACATGAAAAAAGCAACATTAAAATCTACAGGAACATATAATCTGTGTTGGAGGTACTGTTTAGATACATAGCTCGAGAGAAGACAGCTTTCTGCTGTAACTGCCCATAAAACTGGCATATTCATGACTAATAGGACTGAAATGGCACATGCATACTTTCCAACACATCTACTTAGTGAGGTACAAAACCAAACACTCCGGAGCTGGAGCAAGAACGTACTGGTAGGGTATTGTGAAAGACAAAAGATTCAGTAGATCCCTGTGAACAACTGCAAAGTATCTTTCTTTGCTCCCTGAGCCCTGACAGTGACTAGGAGTAGCTCAGCTCCATGCTGGAGAGAAACTGAAGCAGCTTGCTGCATGTCAGCCAAACGACAGTTATTTTTCCTTGCAACTCCTTGCATTTTGGAGCAGATGACATTTGCTTTACAGAGGACCAAACTGTTCCCTTTGCTACGTGTTCATTCCCAATCAAAACCATACAGCGTAAGTGCAAATCCTGAAAATCAATACAAGATTTAAAATGACAGAAGTCACTTCAGGTTTACTTTTCCATAAAAGGAACTAAGTCAGCAGATATGTTTATGGTGCATTTACAGATAATTATAAACTTGAACTTTGCAAGAGACTTAAAACACATTATTTCTAAAAAAAAAAAAAAAAAAAAAAAAAAAAAAAAAAAAAAAAAAAAGC
>NDXB01008886.1:39648-62402 GCA_002631895.1 Agapornis roseicollis
TTTCCCCCCTCCCCCCCCCCATAATTTTCTCACACTCTGCTACAAGAAGAGCAAAAGGATGTGTAAGAAGAGCTTTATGATGTTTTGCCCATTTGTTTTGGTTAAAGGGTGTGTGGGTTTTTTTAAACACATGGCAGCATTCTGATTTCTATTCTTAGAAACCATTTGAGGCAAAAAAGAGCCCATGAAAGAACTGAAGTCCGCAAATGAACTTCCTTTCCACTGGGTTTTTCTCAGCCATCTCCCCTCCAGTCATGCCTGCCAAAATCCCATGCTTTACAGGGGCATCTGTTCTATTCTCTCCAGGCCAAAAAAGGAGACTTTTCAAACCCTTACTACAGCTGAGGAAATCTATAGCTCAATGAGCCTAATGCAATTTTCCCATGTCTACAGAGCCTGAAGTGCAGCTCCACAACTGCCACCAGAAGGGAAAGTAAGTCTCTTTTTCTCCTCCTTGCACCTTTCATTCCTCAAGCCACACACTCCCAATCCAGGCCTCTTCTAAAAGCTGTCCTCCTCCCACACCCATCTAACTGTTTTTTTACCACAACTGAGGAACTGAGGTGTCAGCCACGAATTAAACTCTACATCAACAGCTGAACTGACATACTCTTCTGAATCCCTTCACTGCTCTAAGTGCTTCACCCACTCTTCTGCTGTGAACTTGGTATACTTCATACAACAAGAGATACATTAAAAATAGTCACTTTCCCATACTAGGACTGCTCCTAGAGACATTATCTAATTTTGTGTCATAACAAGTGCAGACTAATTAACATCGCTTGACACAAACAGCACATCGCTCTGAAACTACATTGCCTGCCCATCATTTAAGTTCACACATTGGCCATAGCCGCAAAATTCGGTGGCTCCCACTAGTGCCGGAAGAACACAGCAGCACAGACAGCAACTCTGCATACCAACCTGTGTGAGGTGGCTCTATCCAAATGCAGTACACTTCCTTCAAAAACTTATCATTTACAGTGAAAAACATAGGGTACCACAACTCCATCAAACTAAAACCCCACGAAATAACAGTTTTAATATGTTTCAAATAAGCAGATGTTCTAGCACGTGTCACTTGCATAAGGCTTCAATGCAACCACAGTAACAAGCACAAGCCACAAGCACCACTGATGTGGATTTCAGTGAAATCAGCAGAATCAGACCAGAAAAAAGCTGAACCTAACAAAATGTGCCTAGACATTAGCATCAGAAAGAAAAGATGAGAAAATTAAGCTGAGCAGAATGCATTTTCCTGTATTACAGTCAGTGTTTGCACAATACCCCTACAAATTTCTGAAATACCTCATTTTGTTATGTGTAACAACTAAAGGGAAGTCTGAAAAGCTCCTTTTTTCTCTCCAAGCCAAACATGTCTCATAATTAGAGGCACACAAAGAATATAAGAATATAACTGGCAAATGATCTTTTTTTGGGTAATTACTTATTTAGCTTTTCCAGCTAGCCAGTCTTGTTCACACATAGTCTTCAAGAAGCACAAGTTCTAGCAGAGAAAGCATAAACATGTTTTCAGCATAAGATTGTTAGTACTAGGCATTTAGACAAAAGCTAATATCTGTGCCCACTCTAAACCAGCTCTTAACAGCTCAGCCTGTAAATGCATTGCCTCACTGGCAGGCTGTGGGTATGAGCTGAATACATAAGCTCTTCCTCACATGAAAGGAAAAATATCAAAGCTAAGCTCTATATCTGGGGGGGGGGGAAAGGAAATTTAAAGAAGAGGAATACATTCTGACTCTGGCCAGTTTTCTAGTGAACTCAAGATTAAGTGGCATGTTTATGAGCAAAACTAAGTCAATATTTTCAAATCATATTTTAGTGCAAATCTTAGTTTTACCATTCAGAAAATTCAATAGGTAATTACACAGCTAGGCGAATGTCCTTAGAGGAAAGCAGAAGAATAATGAATTCCCTACGTAATTATTTATAGCTATGTTTTTGAGTGAACACAGTGTAACAGGCATCAAGCCAACATTTAAGGGAAAAAAAAAAAATCCCGAGATTTTTAAAACCTTAAATATTTCAGTAAGCAAGTCCATAGTCTACAGTCTATTTCACAATCTAATCTGCCTTTGCAGTACGTAAAAATCCCAACAACTTAGACTGCCTCTGTGATTAATCATTAGGATTTAAAATAAAACCTCAACAAGGACAGGTCAGAAGCGCAACCACAAAATATGTAATGCTATCAGAACATGCAATTTGCTGAAAATAATATTGCTGGAAAGTGCCACACTGTTGTCTGCAAAATATTTCGTCTGATCTGCGTTTTGAAAAAAACCCTCGGGAACAAAATCATTACCATGCATCCGTCAAAATGGCAGCAAGCAGAGATCAGATCCAATTCAGTCTTTCATAGCTAACCCTCAGAACAAGCTGCTTATCAATCCAAAGCTCAAAAAAAGATGATGAAAACTATGTAACACAATGTTCTTTAGATCCCTAAAGACAACTGATTAAAGTCAGTTAGGAGCCGACTGGTGTGCAATGATGCTTCTGCTTTCCAAATACACTGCTTAATTGCCAATACAACTTCAAAACACAACAGAGGGGAAAAAAATTCTTCTCTCTCCTGCTACTGAAAAGTCAAGGAGTAGCTACTGGCAAGTGAAAGGAAGCCCAAGTGGGTTTTTTTTTTCAGCTCCAATATCATCAATAATATTCTGGAGACAAAACTACATAATCCAAAACATTCTCCTAAAATCATAGGTTTTAGAGTGTCATAAGTGAAAAAACAGAAATAAATACCTATATCAGTAGATAAAATTCACAGTACAGACAAGGTTTAACCAGATGGAAAAGAATGATTTTCAAATTTGTGTTTTATACACACACACACATATATATATATATATATATGCTTTTGCTTTGGTTTAATGCTTCTACATAGATTGCTCTGCTCTATTCCACTGCTCTGAAAAACAGATTTAAATGTAAAAGATCATTTCACACAGGGCTGTGCAGAGAGCATTTCTTTCTCGTTATATAATAGCAGGAATTTTCAAACAATTTTAATCAAATGTTACTTTTTTCTCTCATATTCAAATAAAACTAGGTTGGCATTATTTTTACTACTGTAGCATTTGGTATGCATTGCAGGAAACTTGCCAGGTACATATTGGAGACAGAGGAGCATAGTCCTTAAGGAAACAGTAAAATGCAGACACAATAAAGCTTTGTCAATGTAAGTAACAGATACTAACTCCCTCCCTCCTGCAGCAACTTTAACATAAATGGCTAGCAGTTCTGTGGATTCAAAAGACTGAACCCTGTATCTTTGCTCTTGCACAATACCTCCACTGCCCTCCACATGCATAACATTTCTTTAGGACTAGACATACTTGCCTTCTTTATCCAACACCAATACACTTCTCTGTTAGGAAATGTCCACTTTCCACTGATGCTTACAAGAAGAACCCACACACCTCTCACAGCCCTCCCAGTTTAAGAACAGGCCAGCTTAATGTGACGCCAAAGTACCTTCCAAACATTCTTTCTTCTTTATGAGGAACATACACAGACCTTAGCAATAAATGGTCAGGAGAATCCCAGGATTTCTTCCTAAATACAGAAGCGAGCACTTGTAGAGATGCACATAAAAGTTGCAAGATGAGTTAAGAAGTAAATGCAAAGGGAGATGGGAAATGTGTGTGTGTGTGTGTGAGGGGGGAGGGGAGGAGGAGGAGGAGGAAGAAAGTTGGAGGGGAAAAAAAAAAGGCAGCTATAGGTATCATAATCATCACCGAAACCAACAAATTTCATGTATCCCATGTCTAAATCAAAGCCACAGCCAAAAAAACACACAAACCCCTTTCAAAGAAAAAACTAAATTACAATTTTAAGATAGCACTAAACTAAAATAACAGAAAATAAAAGGTATGTCAATAATTCTACTGGCTTTGGATGCATTTGTCCACTCTGCTTTTCTGCAACTTTCACCCATCTCAGGATAAACACCAAATTCATGGAGTCACTTTTTCTCCTGCAAATAAATGGTTAGGGAAAAACAATTATGTCGTTTGTACTGTGTAAAACATCCTCCAAGAAGACAGAGACAAGCAATATGCAGCAACAAGGTAGCTTCTGGGAAGAGCACAGCTGCTACACGAACAGAAAGCAACTGCACCCATTATGTTTAATATGTGGGGAATCAGGCATCCTGGTCCTATTGGTGGAATTCTTCCTTAGTGAAGGAGAAAATAAAGCTGTTCCAGGAAGAGAATTAGAGCAGGAAAGCCTGTGGAAGATGCAGCCCAACCTCTGAAATTGTGAATTTGTCTCAGCAAATGTGGAGACACTTCTCTCATACATCTGCTGCTACATCTACATACAGACTCTGTCTGCGCATTACTGATTAGAAATGTTTTGTGATGACTTCCTTCTTTCTTTAATTTGTTTTGGACCATGTCGCGTAACATCCCCTCGTTACCTTCAGTGACAACACCATTTCAAAGTTAAGTCTTGCTTCAGTAATCTATTAAATCTCTAGGTTTTTTGCAGAAGCCTATTTCCATTGTTTACATTATATGACCTAAGTAACTACTAAACTTGGATTTATTTCAGGGAAATATACAAATCTCTTCTGTAAAAATCTACATTGAGGTAGGCACACTCTAGGCTCCCTTTACAGCCCTGGGAAAGATACAGGAAAGATAGGGATACTTTCATACTATAGATCAACAACCCTTGTTTATACGTCTGTTTTGAAGGTATGATAAATCACACCCCATGGTCTATGGAGACAACCAGATCTCCACTGACTACAGAGGTCCACCCACTTCAACATCTATGTGTAGTTTGATGATCCACCTCCTTGTGCACTCTCTTTGCCCTGTTCACCCTCATGACAGCAAGAAGAGACTTGAGATCAGCTTCAGACTTCATTTAAGTAAACAAGAAAGGCAACAAACCATGTGCAGCCAGTGTAAAAAAAAAAAAACACTTATACTCCACTAAAAATGTTCCAGGCTGAATTCAGCATCCACAAGGAGCTAAGGAAAATAGCAACACAGATTTCCTTACAAAGATTTCTTGGAACTGGAAGATGCTGTTGCTGCTCCCAAACACTACTGAAAAAATACTCTGAAAACAAGCAGTTTAACAGGACAAAACATCATAAATAAGTAATGTACTGATCCAGGGTTTCCACTTTCATATTGTTTACTGCCACTGAAAGACTCCTATGATCAATTAGTACTTCACACCTATGTCCAACAGATGCGGAAATGTAAAAGGGCCTGACTTTATCAAACCCACATCCTATCACAAAACCTGCTAACATGATCACAGTAGGACAAAGTAGAAGAGTTTTTCAAACAGATTATATGTACTGATACAATCAGTGCAACAGCAGTGGAGCCATTCAGTGTTTTGCAATGGAGGAACATGAAAGACAAGATGACAGAGAAGGAGATCTGGTGCCTGCTTATAGCAAACCCAAAACCTGTAATGATACCTCACAAATTCTAGAAGCCGTCCAAAAAAGACAGCTTCCAAACCACAGCTTAAACCAGCAGGGCACAAAGAACTGTATTTCAGGCTACACAGGTGCAATAACTGCGATGCTCTGCGTATCCTTCATGTTTTCCAACTAAACACACAAAAGCTCACTTTCAGTGGCACCGTTCTGGAGCCAAAGACCATGCTGGACTCTGGATACCCTTCCCTTCATTTCTTGACAGCTCTGTTGGCCAGATTGAGCTGTCCTCTAAGCACCTACATGGGTTAGGATCCCCATGAGACTCCACTTTGGTCTCTCCCTTCGAGGCAAAGGCAAACAGGCACAGATCATGGGAGCCTACATCATCACTCCATCCTCTACAGGGCTTCCAGCATCAATGCCATGGGGACAAATGCTTTGAGGGATTTCCCCTCCAACCCATGCCTTAAAATAAGGCTGGGATGTGGGAGGAAAGCATGTAAGTTAACAGTGCCTCACACAACACTATTTTAAGGAGGAAAATCCTGAGGGCTGGTAGGGTTTTGCTGCTTTCTCCCAAATGTTGCCACTTTAGGCACTCCTATCATATTCTGCCTCCTCCTCCTCCTCCTCCTCCAGCTTTAATCACCTGACAGCATTACAGTAGCAAAAATAATGAAGACTACTATACATGGAAATGAGTAAGAAATGAGAAAGCATTTTTCTGCCAAGACTAAAACAATAGCAAACAAGTATTTTTCATTGTGCCGGCAAAGACTTCTGCTGTTTCTCAGGCTGCAGCATCACCCTTGGATTTGACAATTTACCAGAAAAAAAAAGTAATAAAATAAAATTACTTGCACATTAACATCAGCAAGTCATTCAGTCTCTTAAAAGCTGAAAAACACATACCTGGCGTACGAAACTGTTAGAGGTAGTGTCAGAAGACGTACTCCCATCTGATCCTTTGAATCGGTTTTTTCTTCTTGCACCTTTACCATAAGACTGTCAGAGGGGAGAAACAAAACACAACAACAAAAAAAAAAAAAAAGGGATTAGAGGAACAGTGTTAGTCTATATTGCACAGAAAGCTGTCAGTAAAAGCATCACCAATGTCTCCTAGGCTAGCACAGATTCAGATGACTGGCTTTGTGTCAATTAATAAGCACCTACTCATTAAGTACCTAACAGACAATGTGCAGAAGCGCTCACCAACACAACTAGGTTTGGCCAACTGAGCCCCAGATGCTTTGTTGTTTTTTCCCCTCCCCCCCCCCCCCCACCCCCCCCTTCGNTTCCTGCCCCTGCCCCGTTTCACATCCTCAGCCTCCGGCCTCTCCGGCACGTGCGGGCACCCCTTGGGGCTGCTCCCGGCTCCTTCCCCAACCCTCTCCCCATATTCAGGTTTAGAGAAGCATTTACAGACTTGTACAGTTGTAGCATTCTTCACCCAAGTCACAATCATTAAAAACTCCACTTTGTTTTGCAGCTAGTTTAAATAAACAAGCAAGAAAGAAGATACTGGAGCAGCCTCCAGTACATTACAGCTATGAGCCAAGTCAGCTGAGAGAACATTAAACAGCAAGAAGTGAGCAACAACTTGTTGATTTGGATATAATCTTAACAACTAAGGAAGAATTTCTCATTTATTTTTAAGAAAATTTTTAGGTAAATAAAATTTAGGTACAACAAAAAAAAGGACTAAACATGTAACTGGAAAAGAATAATATGCAACTAAAAAGCAAACCATTGTTTTTATCTTTAGAAAACCAAAAAGATACCCGAAGAAAGCAATGGCTGTCTGAAGCAAAATTAAACTATACTATAGGAACACAACAAATTGCACAACCCCCTAATATAAGCTGGTTTTACTGTGCAATGGATATTGTCCATAAAAAAAATATCAAAAACCACAAGGGTTTAAAGCTATGCTATTTGCATCCACCTACTTTTGTTGTGACTGTAATCCATGCCATGACACCAGCTCAGACCCTTGCCAAAGCTCACCCTAGCAAAATCTCACAGATTTATTCTTTACAACTACATTAAGAGATAGCCCTTCCTACCCAGTCACGCTGCTTAAAGTCATCTAAACTTACATCAAAATCATGTCTTGACTAGTTCAAACATTATGTTCTTGAGGCTGATAAATGCATTTTTTTTTGTCACTCATCAAGCTTCTGTAAAGGTCATTTTACTAATCCATCTCTCTGGATCATGTGCCCTGTCACTGAATAACTTCCACAGCTCCCTGCAATAAACAGGGTCTTTGACTCCACTTTCAAGGCCTGCCCTGGCATATTCCCAATCTTAGCTCTCATCTTGCATTCAGCACTGAACTTTTGAGTTCCCCAATAACTCAGGGAGGAAACAAACAAACACAAAACACCAACAAAACCAGGAACAGCAGCACAAAACCAAACACCAGATTCCATCACCTATACGCTGACATTTCAGAGAGTAATTTCCTACCTTCCCTCCTACTATCTCACAATCCTTCTCCCAAGAACTTCTTCACAGAAAAAGCATTGCTATCCTTAAAATATATGACAAAACCCACTCTTGATAATAAGGCACTAGTGTGCTGATATCTCAAAATATCACACTAATAAATAATATTTTTTATCCATTATTGTTAACTAGCATTCCAAGTCCATGCATATGCATCCTGCTGTTGACCTTGGCCATAAGCCACTGTTGGTCCTGGGTTTTGGCATGGTGAGAAAATTATAATAAGGTTATTGGAGAACATGGCTGTGCATGCATTACAATGCAGCACTCCTGACAACCCAGCCTTCATACTGCAAATCCTGGGATAAAACTGCGCGCGGGTGCATAAAGTGTGTCCTACCCCAGACCTGGGCATACTTCAGAGTACCACCCTGAGCTTTGGGCCCAAGTCTCATTGGTTCTCATGGTACAGAAGGCAGGCTCCAGGCACAGGTTTGGGGGCACACTTACAATCTCATATGGGCAGATTTTTAAGATCATGACCTCAAAATCAGAGCTGCAGCTTTCTGCAGTAACACATATGACAAATACAATGAAATCTTTTGCAATCTAGGAGTAACTGAGGAGGACAACAGATAGCTGCTACTAACTTCAGATCATTTGCCAAAATTGACAAATCCAAGTAACTTGATACCACGAAATGCAAGGGAATGATCTCAGCCTGTATCTGGACCATGAAATGTTGATTTAGGGCAAGTTCAGAGTGCTGGTTGAAATCTAACATTATATGTATACTTTAGAAAGAATAACTCAGGTAACAATAGATCTGTCAGCCTGACACTGATTCTGCAAAAATAATTTAGTACCTGTTATTTCACTAAACTAACAAGGACTCAGGAGAAAAGCAATGGTTTTCCCACAAAATACAGATTTTCAGGAAAGATATTTTGCCAAATATATTATTTTTCAAAACTGTAAATAAGCTATGTAAAAACTTTCTGAAGGGCACATGAATCAGCACTACATGTTGGTTTAAGGCAGAACTGTACGAAAACATCTATATAAAAGTCAGCATGCTACACATTATGGGGATGAAAACAGGACTATCTGATGAGCCTAAAGCTGTAATCCAGTAGGTAAAAAATATAAGCTTAAAATTGAAAGAGGAATGGCTCTACATGGTTGCATTTCTAAAAGGGATCTTTGATAATAGAACTTTTTGATAATAGAAGGGCCTTCATAGATCTGTAAGAAAGAAATGTAGATCAGAACCAATGCTACCAACAAATCACACAACACATTTTCCAGTTACTGTTAGAGTTACTGTTAGAATAGTTAGTTCTACCAGAACCATCTTTTTCCACCCAACATAATATTCCACCTAATACAATATTAAGATACCTAAATACATAAAAAGTATCTTTTACATTGGTCGTTTGAAATTAAACATCATCTTTATATCAAAGTTTACCTCCTAAAAATAGTTGTTACTGAGATTACTGACTGTAGTTACCCATGACCGATGTTTTGGCCGTCTTTTCACCAACTCTTGTGGAAGAATATGGACACATACTTACAAAAATAAAGAAATACTAACATTCACATGGCATCTCAAGAATATAACACATCTACATAGATTTAGGTAACACATCTACATAGGTATAGGTTTGATACATACATCAAACTACCTAGGCAATTTCATAAATAATGTACAATACAGTATTGTGTAATCCCCAAAGAGATACAGGAAAAAATGTGCACATATTCTTTCACAGGGACTATTTTTGTATTTGTTTCCAGTTTCTACAATATTTAATTTCCAAAATCAGTGCTCCATTTTATAACACAAAAAGCTACTACAAAGGCAAAAGAGGGACTGTGTCTAGAGCAATGAGGATAAAAACAAACAAGAGCAGAACAAAACCACAATACAAGCACAAACAAAACGCACAACTAAACAAAAGCATTTATTTTGGGCAACATCACACTGTAAATGAAGCTAAGACTGAAACTCACCTTGATTTTTCAGTTTGGGGAGTTTTTGTTTATGCACAGCAGCGTGCATGGGTTTGTTCTAGTTTTTTATGAGTGGAAACTATTCAGCAGTAAAAGCTAAATACTAACTTCAAACACACAAAAAAACAGCTGACAGAGTGGGAGGCCAAGGCTACATAATGTAGGGAAAGTCAGTTTTACACCTGCTTCTGTGCATTCTGTGGAATGAGAGGAAAGGGGGGCAATTTCAGTACATGGGAAAAGTGGGATTTGATGGCCTTTATTTTAAAGGACACTAATCTGGGATTACATTTGTCTTCCAGACCTTTCAAGTTTATTCCCACAGTCAGAAACACACGAACCTTTCCTCTAAAAATGAGATAAGTCTTACATAAATAAAGCAGATTTTTACATATTTTAAAAATGATTAACTATCCCTGTCATGTGGAGAAGCATGAATACTCATCCTGTCATATTCATTATGTTTTGCTTCTTTGAGTGTATTCTTCCCATAAGATCTTAAAGCAAGAACAAAAACTTTGCACAAAAAGAAAATAATCTACCAGTTACTTCCAATTCTGGGGGAAAAGAGAGATTTTTTTAACAATGAACCCAATATGTTACCGTGATTTTCCTATTAAAATTAGCTGCCTTATTTGTGCTCTGTGCAGCAGTTGGCTGCAATTAGGCAGCTAAAGGACTGAATCACAATCTATGGACATTGACCAGTAAAAGCAACAACACTGGGCAGTTGTTCTTAACCTATAAGGTTAAGCTAAGAGAACAACCATAGGGGACCATATGCCTCTGCACCCAGTACACTGTGGTAACAAACTCAGTATCATCATTTTCCCCAGCTAATTTTAATAGAACCGACTCCAGTCCGGCAAACAGCCTTGTTTATATAAAAGTTTGCTGAGAGGAACATTCTCATTGGATTTCAGCAGAACAACTTAAGACAAATAAAGTTATGTGTTTACAAGACCAAAACCGTAGCTTGGTTTATTAGTCAGATGTGCGAAGTTCTTTTTAAATTGGCTGAGTTGCCGAAGACAAGAAACACACACACACACACACACACACACACACACGTTTATGTTCTACAGCTTCTTCAAAACCTGTCAAGCAATGTGAAATTTAAAAAAACAACTTACCAAAGTAATCTTGTAAAAAAACCCAAACATTTCGTCACCATAGTCTGCTTTCTAACTCTGACGTGAAAGTACATTGTGTAACCTTTATTCAACCCACATAATCAAATGAAATATGGGAATCATATGAAGCATTAGAGGCATGCATAGCAGTTTCCTGATAATTAGCAGTTTCATATACAATTACTCATTACTGCAAATGGATGAGATCAATGTCACCTAATGAAACCCTTTAATTTTAATGAGGTTCTGCCTCAACACATGAAAAGCATACATCCGTAACATTTAATCTTCTAACACACACAACAAGCAGAAGGCATGGTTTATCCCTGTAGGCAAAATACTGTCATCTGGAAGAGGAAATATAAAACATTTAAAATGACCAACTATATACAACCAGAGAACTTACCGTCAGCAAGAGTCTTAAAATGCCGGCACCAGTAAGCACTCCAATGGTATTTTATATCAAAGCAGAGGTGAGGACTACACATAGGGTGAGCCTTAACCTTTACTGATTATAATAGATAAAAATAGCAGCAGTCATTGAGACTGGTGGTAGGTGGCAAAGATAAACCCTTAAAAACTAGCCTGCTGACGTCATTCAAAGAAGGAAGGAAAGGGGCAGAAGATTTAGACAGCAGAGTCACTGATGTCAAGTCAGGTCTTGAAACACAGATGCAAGAAAGGAACTGGGGAGCACAAAACCAGAAAATAAAAATTCAGAGCTTACATGATCTCAGATGAGCAAATGACCAATTACAAGGATCAAAAGAATACCTAAAGGTAAAGACAGACCCCCTGAAGGATTAGGGAATAACTAGAAAAGTCAGAAATGAAAGAGTGCAGTAAGCATTCTCCCTTCCCATACAAAAGCTTTGAAAGGTATTTAAAAATTCTCATGCCCCGGGCAGCATGCTGGGACAGTTCAGAACATGCACATCCACCTCTTAGAAGAATAAATCTCTGCCACTTTAATGAATGCCTTACAACAAGGCAACAGAATGTTCCTTTAGGACAGACCTCCTGAGCTTTCTCTGGTCAATGGCCAGGCTTGCCACCTCTCAGAAACAATACCCTCCAGTGTGGTGGTATAGCCACCACCTTCAGCTGCATAACTGTAAACCCCCACATCCACACTCCAACACCACAAATGGGGGTATCTTTGGATATAAAAGGTCAGCTACAGAAGGAGACATGGATATTCCTGATCTTTACGCCACAAATCACACTAATCTCATAAAGCAGAGGAGGTCAACCTTCTGACGGTACAGACAAGGGCTGGAAGATGCACACAGAGGAGCTCCCCAACACTCCACAGATCCACTCCACAATGGAAATGGGGGGAAAAGGGCAATGCTGGACATAGCAAGATATCCTGGCTTGCCTTCATCTCGGGGCTGGGTTTCAGAACATCCTACATGGTCCACATCAGTGCAGTCACAGGTGCTCACCCTTGTGACATACCTGAAGTTACCTGAGGAGCACAGACTCATGTTCCCATAACAAAGAATCTCAAGGTCATGTTTCAAAACCTGAATTTCTTGAAACAAATAGGTGCTATCAGGACAACATTCAGAAAAGACAAGGCTTCCCCTTCAGGAATCCTATCAAATTGAGGATCTCCATATACAGTCATCAAGTTCACACAAGCTACAGTGATGAGTCTGCAAAGACCATTCCTTGGTCCTTGTATAAAATCCTCCGCCTACACCAAAACAAAATCCATGCAAACAAACAACAACAAAAAACCTTCACAAATAATTTATTTATACAAACTTTCATACAGAGTCCAAAAATAAGTATTTGACAGATGCTCCTTTTTCCCCCATATAAAAGAAAATATATTTGTGCTGAGAAATCTGTAACAGGGTTAAATCTTCGATGCTCTTTTCTGCCAGGCTGTGATAAAGGCTTGCCAATACTGCAGCTAGAAATAGCCCAATTCTCACCAGTTCCTACACTTCTAAGCCACATCCCAGTGCTCTCAGCCTGGCTTCAGACCAGGTCACCTGGCAATTTCCACCCGCTAGACAAGGAGTATGGGACTTGGCCTGCTCTTCTCCTGCCCAGTGGCTTGGAAGCCCACCTCAGTGAAAATCTGCTGCATATCTCCCCGTAATGCCAGTGATGAAGATGTCTGCTCCCAGCTCAGCAAAACAGGAGCACACAACAGCAGAAGGTGTGGAAGCTCATGCCCAAACCCTGCTGTGCCTCCCGCAGCCCTTTAAGATTGGCAGCTATGGTTGCAAGCCAAGTGCATGCTCCTCCCCACCTGCTCTCCATATACTTCTGTATTTCTGTTAGAAAATCAAACAGAAAAAGAGATCTGACTCTATGGCAGAAAGGTATTTTCAGGGATCAACAGCTAGCTACAGGAAAGCTTCCCTCTGCTAAGGGTCTGCTGCCCTGCTGACAGAGAATAAGGCAAGCCCTTGGAGGGCAGGGAGGGTAATTTCGATTGCTTTGCATTATTCTGAAACTCTTCAGTCCTGGCACAGGAAACCACTGAGTAAAAGAAGAAGAAATAAGTTCCCAGAGAAGTCAGGCTTAGAAGAGTACAGGAACTTTTTATCCACAATGGTGTGAAATCATAAACCTAGAAACAAAGCAAGACAAAACCAGAGATCATCTCCAGAAGTTGGTTACCAGATACATAAGTTAGGACTGAAACTGCCCAATTGTCTCAGATAGATTCTACGCTCTAGGAAAATGTACAAAACAATTATTACATCCCATATATGTTGGTGATGTGTAATACCCAAGTGGTAAATAAAAGTCTCTGGAAGAGATGCAAGATTACTTACTACTGACAGAGTTCAGGACAATGCAAAGTAAACCCCAAGAGCCAAGGAGAATCATCAGAAAAGCAACAGCTGAAACATGAGGGGCTTTCTTCAGTAAGAGGAGCAACACTGAAAGGAAGTTACCACCATCAGGAGAGAAAAGACTACCTCTTGCTGAGGAATACGAGATAGTCTAATGAATGGCACTGGATTTCATCTCTTCTTGGTTTATTTATACTCCACTGAGCTGTTGCCACACTGCGTCTGGCTTCTAGGATGCTGCCAGAAGAGAGTAAAACCTCCCATGCCTCTAGAATGAATGGCTGTTATTATTTAAGTAAGCAAAGGGATATAAATTTTGTTTGTTTACAGGTTGCAAAGTATTCTTGCAAGTCAGTGCTGGGAAATACACTGCTGCAAAATGTTTATTTGAAGAATAGGTAAACATGGTATGAATGTGATAAATCAACTCAGCTGAAAGAGAGCAGCAGAGGGCAGCATGATTAATCTGCTGAGAACAAATCTCTGGCTATTCCTTCCACTCTTTATTACCCCAAGTCAGGCAGTGAAGGGATGGTGCTATGCAATTGAAAAGACAGCTGGAAATCCAGGAAGGACAACGGTCAGTGCTAGGGCCAAATAACTAAGCTGATATTCTGGAGGCACCACTTGCACATTACTATAAAATTCACGTTAACGTGGCTCACAGCCAATACAGAAGGAGAACTGAACAAGCCCATCCCTAACCCCATGCCTGCAGTTCACCTTCAGCTGTGCAACCAAACCAGATGGAGCCAAGCGCTCCTAGAACAATGAAGCCTTTAGACTTGGAAGGGGGAAGCACTTACAGAGAAAACTAAATGCAAGTGAAAGAGCTAAAGAAAACCATCAAGAATTGTTTTCATTTAAAATGGGTCAGGTTGTTAGGACCTGCATTGACAGATGATGCATAAGAAGGAAGAAAAAGAATAGGAAGAAAATAGTAATGGGGAATAGGGAAGCATTCATCCAGGATAAGTAAGATTCTTCCTCCCTTCACAAGGTACTCTGCAGTTGCCTGATACAGGGTTTCATTATATTTTCGTTGAAACATCTTCTATAATTTACTGATCTGATGTGCTGTGACTGTTCCTATGACACAACACAGGAAGCTTTACGATGAGAAAATAGCAATAGAAATTGAACCTAATGATTTCTGGGGACTGAGGGACTTGGAAGTAGGATCAGAAAAAAAAAAATACACAGGAGGAAGGAAAAAGAGAAGCCAAAAGTCACCATTAAAGGCATTACTACGTTATATTATAAACAAATCAGGATAGCATCTGGGTTAATTAAAATTATTAAATTGAACCATCTACTGATTCAACTTCCCAGAGTTAAATGGTCCTTGAAATAAAGAATTAAAAAGAGGATTGGAGTTGTTCTTTTAAAAACCAGATGCTGACCATCAAACACTGATACATTTGAACAGTTCACTTGGTTTATGGTTTCAGACTGAGATTTTATCACAAAATGCCACACCCAGAACTACCACTCTGCACTGACCTATACCTGGCCATGTGAATAACGTCACAGGGTAAATGTTAGCATATGCTTAGATCTGCATAAAACTGGACATCTGAAACAATATCTCAACCTCATCTGGACTAGGATCACGGTGAGTACCTAAAGCTATGTTTTTCAGTAATATGGACCTAAAAGCCGCGTGATTTTAGGTGATAAAGAGTAACATACCAATACTTTGTCCCCATTGCAAAGAACTTTATAGGGAGAGTACAGTAGAACTGTCACGATCAATGCCTATTTTGTTTGCAGATCTTGTTAGCAAAACTCGTCATGAAAATAAGAAATGGATTTTACACAGAGGCCATCCAGGAATATTTCACATATTTAACTGCCTTTCAAGAATCATTACTTCCAAAGTGGTGACAAATTTGGCCAAAATGGATGGCCAGGCACGATCCAAGATAATGGACCATGATGTACAGCCAGGTTAAAAGAAATCCTCAGCTTTGCAAAAAATTCTTGGGTAAGAGAAATTCTGAGGCTTGTTACAACTCTACAAACGCTCTTCAATTATATTTTGCTAAATCATAATTGCCAGAAGTAGCACTTCGGAGAGCATACTTCTAGGAGTGACATCACTGTGTAAGATTGCATGTCTTTTTCTCTGATGTATTACTTGGCATGAAATGTTTCTAGGATTGATACTCAAGTACTTTATTGAAAAAGATAATGGTAGGCATAACTGAAGTACCTGTAGGCAATTTACTTGATGATTCACATGTTCTCATTAAGCCTCTCCTTCTAAATGTATGTTCTAAAGCAGCAAGCCCTTACAATATTGATTTTTTGGAAATCATGTTAATGGAGCAAAAATTCAAATCAGAATAATTGTCTCACAGTGCAGTGCACACTAAGGAATTAACTAACATTATGATTCAGACAAAGGGCTCTTTTGCTTCCATAGCCTTATCTCCCCTACACCAAAGTTTTACATATGACTAGAATATGATCCTTGCTTTCCCTAATGGCTTTGGTTCCAAAAACTGAAAAATATTCCCTGAACTAAAAAGCTGCGTTATTACTATCTTAAAAAGTGGATCTTTTTTGACTGCAAGTGTCCAGAAACCAATTCTATTAAACAGAATGCAAGTACTTTACCTGAAACATAAATAGCAAGCTATCCTTCCTCTCTAAACAGAGGTTCTTTATGCCTAGTTAAAAGAAGGGTGAAAATCAATTTCATGATCAGTATCTGACATTTGTCCACAGCAGAGAGGCACCATATGACTAGACAGTTGCAATTCTGCACTTAGGGCTGAAAAGGCACAAAAAGGGGGGTGATTTGTAGGTCAGAAATTAGTTCCCTTGCCACTGCTTCTGGAGAAGCTGTCAAAGCATATGGCCCTACTGAAATGTCTGTTCTGCACTTGGAGGCTGCAGTCAAATTCACATCCAAAAAGACACTTATTCTTTTTTAGCCTAACCTAGTCTCTGATTCAGAGCCTGGATTTTGGTCTGCTGACACTGGTCCCCAGCAAATAAAGATCAATTAGTGAGCCTTTTCACAGACTGACAGCATTTTGTTCTGGCAAACGAGCACCTCTGTGATGAAACCGGACCACCTTCTCAAAGAAAACCAAGCATGAGAAACAGTTCTGGGAACAGCAACAAAAACTGCCACCCCAAAAGGAAAAAAAACCTCTGTCTTAACACAAACAAGCATGTTTGTAATTTAAAACGCATGCAATCAGATTTTACCACCCTTTTACTGGGTTTAAAAATAGCACCGTAAGTCTTTGTACCCAACTATTGCAAACTCGAAGATATTATGCAACATTCATATGTTACACACGAACCACCTTTCAAAATATAAAGTCTTTACCAAGTGCACAAACATCCATGCCCTGCCTCCCTCTCTCTATCCATCCATCCACCTGAGCGCAGTGCACACGGACTCAGTTGTTAAAATTTCAGGGATGACTGTATAACCACCTTCTGCATGCGAATCGAGCAGCTTAAATCTGCAGCGTGCTCAACACCTTCAGCCTCCCTAAAATCCCTGCTCAACAACCGGCATGAACCACCTTTCCCTATCAGCACAGACTGTCGCCAGCCTGTGTGACGGACGGGGAAGGTTTCAGCAGTGCGCGGTTAGCATCAAGTATAGATACAACAGGTTACTGGAGCAGGGAAGACTAGCCGTAACCTGTGAGTAATACAGAAGAGCACCTTAATAGCAACGTATTCTGATATATTCATCCTCCAGATAACTCTAATGAGATTCTTGATTTGCGAAGCTTCCATGGCATACAGCATCCCACTGTGCGGGCTAACTAATCAGCATCTGGGGCTGCGGATGGGGAACGGGGGGTCGGGCGCCTCAGGAGAGCCGTCAAACTTTTCTGACGGCGGGGAGTTGAAGGACAGTGAGCTCCGGCAGCCCCGCCGCTCCCCTCCCGGCAGCTGCCTCAGCACGAAGCCCTCCCCGCCCGGCCCGGCCACGCCGACCCCAGCCCGGTCACGGCCGCAGCCGCCCTAGCCCTCCGCTCCCTCGGTACCTGCGCTGCCGCGGGCACGGGGTTATCCAGCAGCTCCATCTGCACCTCCTGCGCCGGGCTGGGAGGCGATTTGGACATGTCGCTCTGGACCATTGGCGAGCAGAGCAGGCGGCTGGGCGCCGAGCCCCTCAGCGGGGCAAAGGCGTGCCGAGCAGAGCCGAGCCGAGCCGGGGCGGTGGGGCGCTCCTCAGCGCCCGGCCATGCCGGGGGAAGCGGCGGTGGGCAAGCGAACGCGGGCGGCGGCGCGGCCCTGGCTATTGCCGTTGGGGAGCGCGCTGAGAGGCGCGGCGCCGGGGAACGGGGCACGGCCGCCGCCGGGCGCGGGGGGAGGACAGGGGGCGGCGCGAAGGGGGAGAGGGAAAGTGACAACGAGCATCGCCCTCCCGGCAGCTACCGGGCGGCGGGCGCGGGGCGGTGCCTCGCTGCCTCCACGGCGGGCGCCGCGGGGCGGGGCGGGATGCGCCGGGAGTGCGAGAAAGTTGGGGATGGGGACCGGGCCCTTCTGAGCCCTGCCGCTAGGCAGGGCCGCGGGAGCGAGGGAAGAGGGGGTCGCTCCCATCCACTGTCTGTAAGTTATCTGCAAACGACACTACCCGCCGCTCGGAGCGCTCCGCGGCTTATTTGAGTGCCGACCCTCGGGCGCCGCTGGAGCGGGAGTGGTGGGAGAGGCACAACTCCCCTCCTCCGCCGGCCGGGCCCCTCCCCGGCCCGGTAAGGCGGGGAGAGGCAGGGCGCGCCCCTCGCTGAGCCCAGCTGTGCTGCCCGAGCCCGACCCCGACCCCACGGAGTCCCGTGTATCAGCCCGCATCGATACCCGAATCTTGCCGTGCCCTTGGTTTTAGTGACCAAACCCACTCTTCCCAAAGTTTCCTGGGTCTGTCGTGTTGACGCGGTGTCTTCCTGTACTTCTTGGAGATGCCCGTGTATGCGTTAAGAGATGAGCAATTCGTAACTAGCAGGCAAGATGAAGCCCACTGTCTAATTCTATATAACCTATAGCAGCACAGTTTCAATGGTGTTGTCACGTGCCCCACAGGAGGCTTCGAAAGACCTGTTCAAAGCTTGACCCGGGGAAATCACCCTCCACGCCTGAGATAATCTCTCGTCTATTTCTTAGAAACAAAAAACCAACTGTATGCCTGCCCTGACAGAGACCCGTGTAAATCTTCTGACCACATAAGCACACAATGGACTAATAGTCAAAGGTTTTAGAGGAACATTCCTTGTCAACTTTGGATAGCACCTAGCTGCTCCCCACACTGTGATAAACTTACGTTTTCAGAACCACTTAGTGGTTGTGAAGTCTGTTACAAGCTGATGGTAAACAGTGAAAAATCATTACAGAAACTCAGAATGGCCTAATGATGTATACTTGAAATCGCAACCATGACCAACAGCAATATAATAGTCACATAGGGGAAAAGAAGCCAGCAAACCAAAACCAGCACAAAAACCAGTTCAATTTTAAGAAGTACCTTCAAGTTCTCTCCCAACTGTGACTGATTCATCACATTTTTCATTACAGCTAATAAATTTCCTCTCTGGATTAGCTTATCCCTATGATTTTCTCATATGAATAGTGAAAATATCATGCAGGAACTACCCATCTATTGTGAAAGAACTGGCTTTCTCTGCTAGTGGAAGTGCTCCAAGATTTGCAAAAGCCTGGAACTTTCACTTGTCCAAAAAGTTTCACATTTCATTTTGAAAAGTTGTAGTATTCTTCAAAAATGATTTTCAGAATTTTGTCAAAGTTGTTGTCAGAACCTAAATTTTTAGTAAAAAGAACGTCTTTTACATACTCAAATTTCATTTAAATTTAAATTGCAACATTTATGTTGCAACATGAATTTAAATGCAACAGAGATGCTGAAAAATCTTGAAACTATGAAGATTCTAGAATCTGGGCTGCTTCCAGGTATTCTCTCAGTGGCTGTAACCAAAAAGATATTTTCTCTTTGCACATCTGCTGGGAAGAACGAATGCTTCACCTTCTAATACAGGCCCTGAAGTACTTATTTCTTTGTCATTTGCAAATTAAACTGTATTAATGGAATTACTTTTTGTAACCATCATAATAATTAAGGAAGGATAAGATTTACTAAAGAACCTAAACACAGCATTTTCTGTTAATGATTCCTAAGTGGGGTATTATTGAAAGATGTTGGCTTTATATATATTTATATACTTCTTTATGGCTTTGGAACCACTTTATCCTTTTATTTCAAACCACTGTGTATGAAAGGCACTTGGTCTGCTGTGATTCAGTACATTTAATTGGTTAATTTTCAGGCATCTGTCAGAGATCGCCTATTCTCTCTCACATAGAGAAGGGAATGGAAGTTATTTAATCCTGTAACAGTGGTCTTTCACATTGCCCTCTGGATTTTTCACTTTGAAAAGAGTATGTAAATAACATAGGTTGTTTTGTTGTGTTTCTCAAGTACACCGTTCTTCTTTAAGAGTAGTAGAGATCATTTTGGAAGCGTTAGTTTCTAAAACCATAAATTCTGTATCTGTGTTGAAAGGGTATTTCTACTCCCTCATAAATTAGAGCTTGAATGTATCAAATGAAGTTTGTTTTTTATTTGCAGAGTCTTATATCTTTTGCGATGACTTTGTCTCCTTTATAAAAATATAAAGGTAATGATTTTGCTTGTTTATATACACACATGCAAGGGTTCTAGGAAGCAGAGACTCAGGAAATTTTTTAAGGCATAAAATAAACAAAAGGGAACTCACTGACTAAAAAAAAAATAGTTAAACAGTTGTGCTGAACAATTTTCTCTAAGAAAAAAAAGAAAACAAACCCATGCCATCCCCATATCACCTCCAGTGTTCTAGAAAGTTTTTTGTTTGTCTTCCTGAAAGAAAGTACTCCACCTAACTGTTCTTCAGTAGCAATTGTCATTTATTACCTTGGTGTAATGAGTGGCTAGAAGACTAGCCTAGAAAAATAATAGTAAGAAAGTATCTTACTCTGTTTCCCTCCACTTTGTTTAGCAGTTGAACAGAGTTCTCTAACCTTGAAATGTGCAGTGAAAATCCTTGAGCTGACCAGACACATGCAGTCATCCCTCTGCATGCTGGTTTTGGCCACATCTGCTCTAGGACAAGGGTCAACGTATAAAAACAATATGCAAAGATTCCAAATTGCTCATTCTTTCTAAAGGGGAAAATAACCTGCTATGCCTAAACATTTCGCAGCAAAAAAAAAAAAAAACCCACTCTGCTGCATTTTTTTTATGCTGTTGTCTGCAATGGAGAGGTGTTGTGCATGCTTATTTGGATTTTTCTAAGCATGAAAATGTTAGAAGACCAGAAGAAAAGATAAGCTAGATTGCTTGGGTTTTTTAAAACAACCCAAAAACCTTAAGCTGACAAAGAACATAACTTGATTTGGGTGCCAAAAAAAATGGGGGATAGTTTTATGAGAGATTAGGTATTTCTTCAGAGCAAGAAACACTGTATTACTTTGCATACTTAATTGTCTTTTAACACCAATATAAGAATGTGATGTCAGCACCATATTATAATCTTTGCACATAGGTACTCTGAGTACAGGATTGATTAGTCTATAACTATCACCTGAATGTGTTAAAAAATAGGCCTAGGATGCTGATACTTGTCCAAAAGCAGCTAAAAGCTAATAACTTAGGCCCAAGGGAGATCATTGAAAACTTGCATGAAATATAGGCTGGTGAACTTACAATGACTGTAATGAAACTACTATAGTGCTTCTAGGTGGGCATATTTTTAAAGGCCTGATACAGTGAATTTCTTTAGGAATATCAGTTAAAAAGAAGTGCTGGACATTTATTATGCGTGCCACCTCCTGCTTAAAATGTATTATAGCTGAGAATTCAGTATCATGAAAAAAGTCTGTTACCTGGATTTAAAATCTTGGAACAGACATAGTTCATCTTCTTCTCCAGTGATAAACTGGAAGCTGGCTGTCACAAAAGCAAACTAAAGAGATTTCTCTTATTTTTGTACTTTATATTTCACACAACAGGCCTGGACAAAACCGCTCCAGACAGCCTCACTTATGAATCTATTATCAGTCTGTATCAGAGCACAGCACTGCCTGGCTGGATTTAATGAACTGATCTATTCTTCCAGCTTGTGTTTATTGTGTTTTCTTCTTTAGGATATAAGTGCTATGCAGCAAAACCTTGACTGATATTTTTATGGTATACTTGATGTATACCATAACAATACAGGATTGAAGGAGCAAGGCTTCTACATGATGGAAGATATAGGCAAGATGCAAATACTGGCAAAAATGCTCCTAATGCACAGGAAGGCTTACAATATGTGCAGAAGCCAAACCACCTACTAAGCACGTATTTTAAGCCCTTTGCAAAACGTGACCGAAAAAGGCATGCTCTTGTTCTCAAGCTTTTCACTTTGCAAGAGGCAATTTTGTTGTCTATGGGTTGTATACAAAGTGCATGTTTGATTAAGCGCTTCTGCAGAAGTTACTGGTTTCAGCTGATATTTTCTTTCTCTTTTCTTTGCCCTCCTGTCATAACCGAGACCACATATCTCCTTTTGTATCCCCAGTCCTTACCAACTATGGTGTTCCTATTTATAGCGTCATTGCTGTCTTATTATTAAATACTTGAATCACAAGAGCACAAAAAAGGCTTTATAGCACTCTCACCCACAAATATGTTCAGCCCATGTGAGTTACGGACATAAGAGACAGCTTTTAATGGACTGGGCAGCCTGTACCCGAGGACAGCACTTAGCTCCTTGAGATTGGCCTTTCCACTACCCTTCATTAAGCCCTGTGATCAGCTTGGGTTTTTCTGCTTTAGGGAAGACATTTTTTTGTTTTTTTTTTTTTTTTTTTTTTTTTTTT
>NDXB01008887.1:0-16544 GCA_002631895.1 Agapornis roseicollis
GCACTTGTTCCAACAGCTCCATGTCCTTTGGATGTTGAGGACTCCAGAACTGCCCCCAATGCTGCAGGTGAGGTCTCATATAGACTGGATGCCAGAGGAAGAAGGCATTGAAGTAATGGAGCAGAGAAGTCCCAGAGCAGCCCCAACAGGGTCAGAGCAGGGAAACAGTGCTCAGGGAAGGAATGAGCTCACTTTCTGAATGGGATTCTGCCACCACAATCCCCAATGAACCCCAATTCTTCCAGCCCTGGGTGAGATACTTGGTAGGCTCTTTTCCACTTCATACTTTATTACCAGCTTAACTTTAGGGACAATTCTGATCTTCCTTCTCAAAGACTTTGCAGAGGCCTCTGAAATCCCTGCACTTCAGTCACACTGCTCTGCCCTGCCCTGAATGCAGCCAATGAGGCTTTTAAAGGAGTTAACCATTAGGTGCAGGAATGCTTTCTGGATGCTCTCACTGACCCTTCCCTTGTAATCCACAGAATACTTTGTCAGCACAAACTCTTGTTTTTGTAGGTTATTCCTGGTTGATAAACACAATTTACCCCATTCTCGCAGCTGATGGAATGCAAAACTTTGTCCACTTTGCTGATGAGGGGCCAAAGGGCACCTCCAAGGAAACATTATCTCTTGGGTTTCTATGGCTGAGTGAAGGCAAAGCCCTCCTCTCTTGGCAAAATAGAGCTCTACTGACAGGCAGAGGCTCTGCCATAGCTGACCACAGGAACCACATCTCAGAGCAAATTCATGCCTGCATGACCTGCCTTTTAATAAGGCCCAAACAAATCCCTTCTGAGCCTGCTGCCCTCACTGCCCAGCACACCACGACTGACTTCATCTGGATTTTGATGGCGTTAAAGTCCTACCAAACATTACTGCATTTTGGCAACCCTTGAAGAGCAGGGGCAGGCACTGGTTTCATCTCTAGATATTTAACCTTACCCATGAGCCCAAACTCCCCACCAGATGCTCTGGCTATTAAGCAGAGCTTCTCTTAGTGCATGCAAGCCAAACCATGGGCAGTAAGCTCTTGATGACGTGTTCCTTATTTAGCTGCAGAAGGTTCTTTCCTTTAAGTTAAGTTCATTACTTAGAAGCATTTACAGCTTTAACTACATTCACAGGATGGGGACATTCCAGCTCTGGGGAAGGTATCACAGCTTCACCATGAGGACCCAGCTCTGCAGCAAAGGGGATGATGCTCTCAGCGCCTTTGTGAAGCAGCAGCAATGGGGCGCAAAAAGTAAATGAGAATGCCACAGCGGTGAACAGAAACAAGTGGTCTGGTGTAAGGCATGGCAGTGATTGCAAATGACAGTGCCAAGAGTCATACTTACCCTCCCGCCGCAGTTTGTCTTAGGAGTAGAATATGAGGGAGGAGAAAAAGGAAAAGTATATTTTATTGGAGCAGGATTACACCCTCCACAAAGCTCAGATGATGAGGAAACAAGAGGGACTGAAGTCCTGTTGGAAACCCTTTACTCAGCAGGCCCAGATATCCTTTTGAGCGGTGAAGGTGAAGTCACGCTGAGCTTCATCATCTTTAAGACAGACTGATTTATACCACAGAAGAAAACACCTCAGGGCACTGGGTATCTCCTACCCATATGGCATTCATATGGTACCTTGGCTTTGCAAAGCTGCCATTAGTCACCACATTCAATGCAAATCTACCCATCTTAGTGCCACCACTCTTGAAAGATGAGATCTAAAGATCCTGAGCCTGCAACAACACACGTGTAAACAGAGGTGGTTTATGTACCCCTCTATGAAGCTATGTGCTCTATGTCATTATGACAGTGTCATTCTGATTTGGGATTGCACTAATTGCTGCCTTGTGCCCAGGATGTGGGCTGGAGCTCCAAAGCCATTAGTGGTGTGGAGCAATTCAAGCACAGTAACCTAGAACCTCTGTGATGCAAATCCCTTTGGTGGATGTGGCCATCCCTAATGCAGTGGCCCTGCAGGACACATGGCACTGTCATTATCAGACCCGAAGAACTAGTAGAGAAACCACATGGTTACTGACTCATTTCAGCCCAAATCACTGCCCACGCTCACCTCCAGGCTAGAGGCTGCCCTTTGCATTAGCCCTTATTAGTATGATGCTGCCAAACACGCTCTGCACAGTATCCATTTGTGTTCCTTATCTCCCTGGATGCCTGTGAACAGCTTGGTGAGGGAGCTCAGAGGCAGAGCTTCCATGAAGAAGCTGAGTGTATTCACACACCATCTGGTACTGCACACATGAAATCTTATCTGAGGACCTCTATTCACTTGGTGAGACAACAGGCACTTGCCTGATGGAGACCCCAGGGGAGACACATGGACAGGAGGGCAAAAGTGCCCAACATGATCCCAACTTTCCCACAGAAAGCTGTGGGAATCCACTTGGCACCACTGCAGGATGCCCACAAGCAATGGATAAATATATGTTCCCTGGATGAGCCAACTAGCTACTTGCTATCAATACTTCTTGGATGGCATTCAGGTTGCTTGAATTGAGTTAACCGTATGCGTACCACATCTAACCTTGTCGATGGACATGCTCTGAGCTGGAGGAGGTTGAACTGTAGACCTCCAACCTGAGGTTCCAACATAAACTCTTCTACCCAAGCTCCAGCCAGCTCTGAAGCAATCACCTCACCCAACAGGCACCTTTGTTTGCACAGCTGAAAGGCAGCCTTGGCTCTATTGGCTCTACTGATCTCTCTGGTGACTGCCATGGGTGCTTTACGGTACATGGAGACATCACCTCAAGTATGATGTTGGGCTGCTAACCTTTGCTAGTGTATCATTATGGCTGTGGCTCCCTGAAGAGAGCTCCAGGGGGTAATTCAGCTCATCTGATGTGTAGATCATTTCCTGGTCATGATGTTAAATGGACAATACCTGGGCATCGTGCACAGCCAATAATGTGCCTCAGTGAGATGAATTTAGGGGTCTCTATTCTCCTCCATGCTTCATGGATCTGGGGGTGCCCTTTCAGCAGCCACATCCCCTTCCTCTAGGATTGAAATCCATCTTTTAAAGAAGAGATGAATATCCTCCAGAGTTGGACTTGTCAACTGTATGAAGAGCCTATGTAAAAGTGGTGTGTTCTCCATCACTGCCCAGCTCTAAGTCAAAACCATCCTATCAAAAGGCATTGGGTATCAAGCAGAAGAAGCAGAATTGGTAGATAAAGTCCTGGATATGGTCTGTCAGCTTATCCTATCTGGGAAGTCTGTACTGCAGTTCCCTCTGACTGAAAATCTACAGCCTTTAGATATTAGATTACCAGATGGCTTTGGAAAGATTTCCAAACCACAGCAGGCACTTACCTGAGTGAACACTGTAGGATTTGAGGGCAATACCAAATGTTCCATATATTCATAGGCTGTTTGTGTACATTGGTAATGGCAAACACCCACGTACTCCGCACTTCTGCCCCGAGTATGTGGACCAGAGCACACGGTCTATAGCACACTGATAAAGCCAGCACAGGGACTGGAATGCTGACTCTTGTGCAGGTGGGAAGTGCTCTTTGTGAGGCTGTTGCAGAAAAGAGATGTAGCTCTGGCTGGCTCCATGTAAAACCCTCGATTCTGGATGGGTTGGAAAGGGTGCACTGGATCCACTGGGCATGACTGGGCTGACCTAAGGAAGGGCATTACTCTCCCAAGAGATCAATTGTCAGGATCCCAGGCAACCCAGAGCTAATAAGTCATAAACACCGATGGGGAAGGTACTTTAGAGCTGTTCTGGGAGTTGCTTGCTTCATTGTTCCCAGGTAGTTCACGCATGCATTTCCTCATCCTTTCTCCACACTCTGCACCTCCAGCAATTCATAGCATTGTAGAGTCCCAGACTGGAATGAACCTCAAGGCTCATCTGGTCTGACCTTTGTAAGCAAAGCATGACCTAGACTAGACAGCCCAGCACCCTGTCCAGCCCAATCTTAACAGTGCCCAATGCCAGGGAATCTACCACTTCCCTGGGGAGATAATTCTAATGGCTGGTTATTCTCAATGGGAAAAATTTCCTCTTGTGTCCAACTGGAATCTCTCCAGCAGTAACTTGTGCCCATCACCCTTTGTCTTTTCCATGGGACTCCTTCTCAAAAGGGAGTCTCCATCTTCTTTGTAGCAACCCTTTAACTCCTGACACATGGGGATAAAGTCTCCCCTGAGCCTTCTCCTCTCCAGGCTGAACATTCCCACCTCTCTCAGCTTTTCCAGTCCTCACCTACTTAGGTTGAATGAGTTAATGGTTCAGAGGGAGAAGGCAGAAAGGCCACAGCCGGCCTGCCGTTGTCAAAGGCTTTTGTTTTAGGATTACTACAGCAAGCACACGGCCTGGGTTGAACTGGGTATTGAGTGCAGAAGGTTGATGCATGTCCCCAGAACTTCTACAGGGCCTACATGGTGAGGTGGCAGAGACTTGGCTCATTACCTAGCACATGGGGTCTTTCAATGGGCCACCCATACACTCTGCAATGTGTTTTCTGCAGCCAGGCTGAGAGAGCTGGGCTGGGGCAGCCTGGGGGAGAGAAGAGAAGGCTCCTGAAGGGGAGACCTGAGAGCAGCTCCAGTGCCTAAAGGGGCTGCAGGGAACCTGGAGAGGGGCTTGGGACAAGGGCCTGTAGGGCCAGGCCAAGGGCAATGGCTTGAACCTGCCCAAACAGGACAGACTGAGCTGAGCTCTGAGGCAGTAGCTGTTCTGTGTGAGGGTGCTGAGGCACTGGCCCAGGGTGCCCAGAGAAGCTGTGGCTGCCCCATCCCTGGCAGTGCTCAAGGCCAGGTTGGACACAGGGGCTTGGAGCAAGCTGCTCCAGTGGAAGAGGTCCCTGCCTGTGGCAGGGGTTGGAGCTGGAGGAGCTTTAAGGTCCCTTCAACCCAAACCAGTCTGGGATTCTGTGATTCCCCACTGCAGAAACCCTCTGTCACTTGGTTCCAGGTGAAGGTAGAAACCCAGATGCTCAGTTCAGTCGGGGGTTCCCCATGTGGATTCCCCAGAGCTAAGGAGAGCAGAGGGTGCAGTACAGGACAAGAGATGGAGGTGGGAGAACACTCACATAGATGAGGTGCTCCCGATAGCGGATCAGCAGGTTCCTGAGGATTCCAGCCTCGTTCAGGTCCCCCAGGCGGATCATGTCCTCCACTCCATGGATGGAGGTTGGGTGCATGGGTTTGATGTGGCTGGCATTCTGTGGGGAAATCCAGTGCTCCTGGGAAGAGAGCAAGGATAGAGAAGGATTAGACAAATGGGATACCACTAGGATGAGAGACAGAAACAGCCCAACACAGACGGAAGAACACACACAGGACAGCATAAACATGCAGGCCATAACTTCTATTTCTAAGGCATGCCAATGGCTTATTGGAAAGGTTCAGAGCAGAAAGGAAAGTATCTTTTACTTTACTGCAGTAGCAAAGAGACCTAAATGCTCCATCGCTGGTGGTGTTCAAGGCCAGGTTGGACAGAGCCTTGGGTGCTGTGGTTTAGTGTGAGGTGTCCCTGCCCATGGCAGGAGGCTTGGAACTGGATAATCTTAAGGTCCTTTCCAACCCTGACTATTCTATGATTCTATGAGACATAAGCCATACTGGCAGGACCATCACCCAGGACAGCATGGACACATAGTACATCAGGGAAGCTTCTGACAAACAGCAGATATGTTCTTCCCTTCATACTACATTTTCACATCCCTGGTTAGCCCTCTGCCAAGACATAATGTTGGGCAGAGAAAAGATGGTTTAGAGAAGGACAGAGGGATACAGAGAGATGGCAAAATCTTCCTTTTGATGGCAGAGTGTTGTTTAGTCTGATCACTTCTAAAGGGCTTCAAAATCTACTACAAAACGGACGCAAGGACCCTGCTGAACCAAATCTCTTTCTACCACCCCCGAAGGGAATGAGAGAACGTACAATGATCTCAGGCTGCAAAAACAATGTAAAGAACCTCCTGAGACCACCCTCTGCTTGTGATAGAGATGTTACTCTGAGCCACCCACCACTCACAGAAGCAGAAGTGGGAAATTGAAGGAGAACCAGTGTTTGGGCACATCTTGTGTTGGTAGGAGGCCAGGAAGGACTGGGTAACAGCAGAGGAACAGCAGATAGAGGCGGGTTTGCTCAAAGCACTATCTAAATGTACTTAGGAGGCTTCTGTTATCATTGGACTTTAGAAGCTTCTTGACTTTTCCATCCCAAAACAGCCACAAAAGTAGGGGCACAACCTTATCATGTATTTACAGATAGGAAACTATGGCGGAGTTGAATCCAAAGACATATGAGAAGTCTATGGCAAAGTCAATCATCATGTTCCTGTGATCCTTGGCCTATCCAGAAGAAGCAAAGAAAGGTCCTTACAACCCTTTGTACGTACATTGCCTTCATCATCCACAACCTGAATCTGTCCAGAGTCACACAGTTTAACCACCGCTCCAATGGGGACATCGAATTCCCGTCCGGTTTTGAGGTCCATCCACACATAATCCCCCTGGAATCAAAGAGAGGACAGTTACACTCAGTGCTGCAAAAGCTTCAGCATCCCTTGGGGTACAAGTTGTTGATGTTTTGTACTCAAATCACTGGTGCAAGTCAAATGACTTCCATTGCAAACCCCTGCACTTCACTATCCCTGTATTTCATGAGCTCGTGAGTGAGTGCTGGTCACAGACTGCATCCTGCAGCAAGCAGGCTGCAGAGCAGTGATACAGGCAGAAAAAGCCACCCAGGCAGAAGTTCCCTTCTGTAATGTACAAAACTAGAAAGTCTCACTTAGGAGACAGTTTTGAGCTCTGGAAAGCCTTATCTGGAGGCTCATTTTTCCCTTCCATATCAACACTATCAAATATACATTCTCCTGCCTTAAGCACTAATGAAAGGAGATAACTAAAGAAGGGTTAAGACCATACCAGAGAGGTAGATAGATGTACTTCTTCAGGAAGTCTGCCTGCTATAGTGATTTGTAGGTGGGCTCTTTGCATTTAATCCAGTGGATTTTATCTACTGTGACCACATCCAATTGCTTCCTGAACCTGGGTAAAATTTTAGCATCCATAACGTCTAAGGAAAAGTTTAGCTACAAATAGCATAAAACTCTGTGTCCTTTTACATGTTTCATGTGTTTCACCTCTTTCATTTGAGACCCTTTTGTTTTCACTTTGGAAGACACGGCAAGCAGTTGATCCCTATCCACTCGCTCCATGTCACTGGTATGATGCCATAGACCTCTGTCAGTCCTGCTGAGCAGGGCCTATCTGCTCATCAGCTCTGTGGGTATTAAATTACTCAAATGCAAAAGGGATTTTAAAGAAGCTGTTTTACCCCAATACAAATGCAAACCCCCAAATAACTCCAAACTAAAGTCCCAAGCAGGACCCACACTCTTTGAAGCCAAGCAGAGTTATTTCCCACCCCTATTCTCAATGCAAAGAGGTGTTAAAACTGGAAAGCATCTCGTTAAATTAGTCTGGCGTGTTCGCATCAAGGAAGCAAATGTACTTTTTCATGCAGCTGAGTTTAATGTTGTGAACTTGTAGCTCCACATAATGCCATATTCCTGGGGCCAGCTCCACCAGTACCTCTTAAACACATTGCAAATGCAGTATCCACCCTCTGGAAGCCCTGAAAAACTGCTGGGAGAAGGGAAAGGGAAAAATAGGAGGGATCACTTTGCATGGGTTCAGACTTAAACAGGGAAGATACAGGTTGGATATAAGGAAGCTCTTCCCTGTGAGGGTGCTGAGGCGCTGGCCCAGGGTGATGGCCCAGAGAAGCTGTGGCTGTCCCATCCCTGGCAGTGTTCAAGGCCAGGTTGGACACAGGGCCTTGGAGCAAGCTGCTCCAGTGGAAGGGGTCCCTGCCTATGGCAGGGGTTGNGTCCCATCCCTGGCAGAAGGCCAGGTTGGACACAGGGCCTTGGAGCAAGCTGCTCCAGTGGAAGGGGTCCCTGCCTATGGCAGGGGTTGGAGCTGGAGGAGCTTTAAGGTCTCTTCCAACCCAAACCAGTCCATGATTCTGTGCGCTCTTATAGAACCTCTTTCCTAAGTAACCACTATTGACCATTTCTATGGACAGAGTATTTATAGACTTGGTTTGACCTAATGCACTGCTGAGCAACCTTCAGCTCCCCTCTGGATGGTGGGAACCAGAGACAGGTAGCGATATAAAACATGGTGAAACACTCACCATCCATGCCATTGCTCATCAGGACTTCTGACTGATACTAACCTGTGAGTGCCACAGGGATGTAAGGCTATCGCCAGGGACCTGCACATGAAGAAACACTACAGATAAGGAGTCCCCAGCCATTTTGTGGTAGCCTCCACCCTTGACAACTGCTTGCTAGGTTTCAGTTAGGGCACCACAAAGCCATCCGGCTTACACGGAGCTGAGGATCCGGCCCTTAGTTTGGGTTTTCATTTCCTCAGAGGGCTGTGCTACAGCACTGCTTGCAAGTATCTTTACCCAGCTCATCAAAATGCAGTATTCAGCTCTTTCTCTCATTAACTCCCTTATCCTCACATCTCATAACTGAGTTAAAAGGAAGAAAACAAGTAACGAATGCAGTAAGTCACACAAAGATATACATTATAAATCCATTTCTATTAATATTTATTTCTTAGCTCCTTTAACCCAAGGATTTCAAAGCACTTCAGAGTGTTCAGCACTGTTATCCTCACTGCATAAGCCAGGTGAATTCATGCACAGGGTAACATGATCAAGGTGTCAGCAAGAGGAGAACCAGGTTGCTCAGCCCCTGCTCAGCAGGAAACCCTTCTGACACCTCACAGAAATTGCTCTTGATCAAGAAAACAAGAAGTGTAATGCTGGGGGGGGGTGGTGTTAATCTTTAATTCTGAATAGCTGCAAAAGCAGCCTGCTCCATATGTGCTGTTAGCACAGAGCTGAGATATAAAGGCATTCTGCTCTCCCCAAGGTAAAGGGATACTGCACTAACTCTACAACAACTCCTGTGCATTCCCTGCCTAATGCACAGAGTGCTCATCCCTTCACAATGTTCTTTCTAAACACATTAAAGCCCAGTTCTTAATACTGGTGAAATAAAGCAAGTCTTATGGGATGGGCTAAGCTGGTAAGCTCAGAAAGGTTAGGGGGGTGTTAACAAATAACAGCACAACCTATTCCCTTCCTTCACTGTAATCGATTTGATATAAACCCCGTGGAAGTCACTTACATGCCTTCCACTGATGCAATCACCATCAGATCAGCCCCAAAAGCAGCAGATATATTGGGGATTTCAGGGTAAATCGGGGTGATTCATGCATTTACCAGCTTGGGCAGACTGGCTTATGAGCTGCCTAACCTGCTTCATGCCTAAACTGATGCAGTTTGTTTTCCAACACACATGGCAGTACCAGGGAAGTGAGAATCATAGAACAGTTAGGGTTGGAAAGGGCCTTGAGATCAACCAGTCATTCGACAGAATCAACATGGTCCAACTCTCCCTCCTCAACACAGCCCTGGGTCCTTTCAAACACGTTGGGGCAGACCCTCAGGACCTCAAATGTGATGGGTGCTGATAACCAAACAGTGGTGCAAGAGAGGGAAACACCACCCTGGGTGCACACACATCGACACAATTCATGAAGAGGGTCTTTAGGAGGAGCTTCCAAATGCAAAGAGCAGGAAGGTTGCATCACAAGGATGCTAGAGCTTGGGGAGGACAAAGACTCAGGAGGAAGGTAAGAGAAGCTGGCATAAGCGGTATGAGGATCCCATCAAGCAGCAAGGCTGATTTCTGAAGGCTTCCAGCCATGTTCAGAGATTAGGACCCCCTGTCTTACCGCTAACATGGTGGTGGGCTTCAGGGCCTGGTTGACGTTGCGGAGCAGTGTCCATTTGCCCTGGTCCCTCTCCTGATCTTCCACCACCTCAGGGCATGGCTGCACGAAAACCACTTTCTTCCTCTTCAGCATCTCCAAAAGCTTTGCAGTGGCAAAGAAAGCTTTGTCCCTCTGCTTCCTACATGTACTCCACCCCAAATGCCAGAGAGCTCTGGCTGGTTTGCTTTAGACCCAGCGTGACCATGCCTGCTGCCTGTAGGACACTCTCTGACCTGATTCACAATGTAGCTCTTGGTAAAGGTCTTCTAGGAGAAAAGCTTCCATTCACCAGCTATGGTCCCCCTTTGGCCAGCCAGCACCCTTAATCCATAGAACTGTAGGAGTCTTAAAGCCAACTGGATAACTTTGCTTCTCTTCAATTCTTCCAGCCTAAGGGGTGATAGCGAAAGACACAACCACCCATTCTGGAAAGACGACTGCGGGATTAAAGGGAAAACTCTTCATTTCCCTGTGGCTTCTCTCCGTTACCTTCCTTTCTCAATGAAATAACCATCTGCCAGCTTGAGGACTTCCAGCACAGAGACAGACTCGGGTACTTCTTAATCCACAAGTGCAGTCGGTCCCCATGCAACACATGGCATTTAATTAACCTAATACCTTTACATACCAAATTAAGCAAAGCGCAGCGGGAACTCAAAACCAGAGGCCATCTGCATGTTCTTTCAACTGATCGTCTCCAGTAGATCCATAGCAACTGGATGCTAAATAATTGAGTGGAAAGTGTGCAGGGCAGCACAGCCTCTGTGCCTATAGGTGAGAGGAGAGCCTGGCTGGGAATAGAAATGGGCTCAATGTGAGGACCATGGAGATAATGAGGTTGTAGTGGCTCTACACCTGGCTGCTCTATAGATGCACTTATAGAGTCATAGAATGATTTGAGTTGAAAAGGACCTTAAGATCATCCAGTTCTAAGCCTCTCCCACGGGCAGGGACACCTCACATTAGACCATGGCACCCAAGGCTCTGTCCAAGCTGGCCTTGAACACTGCCAGGGATGAGGCATTTATCAGTTCTCTGGGCACCCATGCCAGTGCCTCAGCACCCTCACAGCAAAGAATTTCTTCCTTAGATCCAATCTAAACCTCCCCTGTTTCACTTTGAACCCATCACCCCTTGTCCTGTCACCGCAGTCCCTAATGAAGACTCCCTCCCCAGCATCCCTAGAGGCCCCCTTCACACACTGGAAGCTGCTCTGAGGTCTCCACGCAGCTTCTCTTCCCCAGCCTCAACAGCCCCAACTTTCTCAGCCTGGCTCCATCCAGGAGCTGCTCCAGGCCCTGCTCATCCTCGTGGCCTCCTCTGCACTTGTTCCAACAGCTCCATGTCCTTTGGATGTTGAGGACCCCAGAACTGCCCCCAGTGCTCCAGGTGAGGTCTCCCGAGAGCAGAGCAGAGCAGAGGGGCAGGATCAGCTCCTTGGCCCTGCTGGGCACGCTCCTTTGGATGCAGCCCAGGATACGGTTGCTTTCTGGGCTGCAAGCGCACACTGCAGCCGGCTCATGTTAAGTTTCTCAAACTTCTGATATCTCTCCTTCTATATAGGAAGGAGACCTTATATAGGGTCTAGTAAGGACTAATCAGGACTGATGGTCCAACCAGAAGAGCGCAAGGCATTTCATGGTCCCCCCAGATCTGCTTTTTTCTTGTCCAATCTTTGATGCACTTGAGATTTCATCTAGGAAAGGCTTTTCTCATCATATACAGAACTTAAGGTCAATCTATCTGGGCCCCAGTCTCCTCTTGAATCTAAACTGGTGTCACTTATACAGACCAGAGCAACACATGACTGGATAAGAGTGCAACTGCTAAGCTTTCCATGCCATTCTCATTTATCACTATTTCAATGCAAAACTCTGATACCTTGATTCTACCAGGTTTTCACTCCATTTGTCTGTGACAAAGAGGACATATTCCTAATGGAAAGCCTTCTGCGTGAATGCAGGCTTTACACAGTCACCAAGGACAGCAGTAGATGATGGGTACATCAAATTCATACCAAGCTACTTCTGTTCATCTGTGAACAATGGGGACAACAATGAGGCAATCCTTGCCCAAAGGTCAGCTTAAGCTATATTACAAAGCCCTGGAACAGTAAGGTGTCTAATTCTTGTATATGTGCAGGTGAAATAAGGAAGAGGTCAAGTCTCATGGATAAGAAGCCAGGTGAGAGTTTAATGAGATGAATGTCTACCAAAAGGGCAAGCAAAAATGTACAAGATGCAATAATGATACAAGGAGAAGGAGACATAGCTGCAGGAAAGCAGGAGAGGGGCTTGGGACAAGGGCCTGTAGGGCCAGGCCAAGGGCAATGGCTTGAACCTGTCCAAACAGGACAGACTGAGCTGAGCTCTTAGGCACAAGCTCTTCCCCATGAGGGTGCTGAGGCGCTGGCCCAGGGTGATGGCCCAGAGAAGCTGTGGCTGCCCCATCCCTGGCAGTGCTCAAGGCCAGGTTGGACACAGGGGCNCAGGACAGACTGAGCTGAGCTCTTAGGCACAAGCTCTTCCCCATGAGGGTGCTGAGGCGCTGGCCCAGGGTGATGGCCCAGAGAAGCTGTGGCTGCCCCATCCCTGGCAGTGCTCAAGGCCAGGTTGGACACAGGGGCTTGGAACAAGATGCTCCAGTGGAAGGGGTCCCTGCCCGTGCAGGGGTTGGAACTGGATGAGCTTTAAGGTCCCTTCAACCCAAACTGTTCCACAACTCTATGAAGATTCAACGATTTGCCTTGGTTTACCCTAGGAGCAAAGTAAAGATGGGAGCCCAGAGGGGTGAATCCCAGTCTCTGCAGTCCTATACATGAGTGTGCTTACTTCTCCCTTGATGCTGGATTTACCGAAGGAGATCTTCTGGGGACTCTATCATATGCATTTGCAGTGTTTTCTGCCTGAATGGCTGAGTGTGCTGCCTCCTGCAAACGGGAAAGCCCAACCTTTGGAAGGGATAATTTGGCTTGGAAACCAGCCTCTCTTCTGTATGCATCAAGGGGCAGAGCAACAGCGTTAAGCTTCCTATCGGCATACTTTTTCTAAGGGAATGTGCTATGCCTTATGTGGGAAACAAACAAACACACTTAGGACAATAAGGGGAGGGACACAGTGGAGGAAAGCAAACCTTTAGCTGGCTGGCAGCCCGTCAGCGATGCCAGCCGGGTTAGATTACAGCTCCCTGGGGTAACATTAGACTCTTCACTGCAGAGATGGAATTATGAGCCACAAGAGCCATGCTGCACCCTGATCTGATGATTTACTGTACCTCTGCAGCAGCAGCACAGCCGAGATCATGGGCTTGCTCTGACACACTTTGTGCACACACATAGTAAGGGGTAAAATCTTATCCTAAGGAACTGATGTGACCTGGGTAATAGGTTTATGCTGCTGCAGAGACCTGAGCTCCCATTAAGTGCTACTGTGGTGGTGTGGTCTCACTGCTGAAGGAGAAAGAGAAATGATTCCTGCAGGAAGCGCCCTCATAGTAAGTGAACCCCCTCATTCAATACAAGCTTGGGTTTCTTTGCCCCAGCCTGTTTCTCAGACCCAAAGACAACGCATCAGGCACTGCCAGGGCTGAGGAAGGGCTCCTGAGCCAGTTACTTTGCAGCTATCAGTGCAAAGCGGAGTTATTCAGTGCACAGATGATGTGGGACTCAACTAACGCAGTGCATGTGTGCACCTCTGAGCAAGACACCTAGACCCTTGCTAGGTGATCCTTGTATAGATTCATAGAGTCATAGAATGGTTTGGGTTGGAAGGAACACTAAAGGTCATCTGGTTCCAATTCCCTGCCATGATCCCTTCCAACTGAAATAGTCTATTCTACTATATTATTCTATGGTATTATATTCCATACCATTCTGTTCTATTTCTATTTCTAATTTCTTTTCTACGTTCAAGGGAAAGAAAGAGACTTCTATGGTCATCTCTGCATAAAGCAGGCAACTAAACCAAGTCAGATTATAGTGGCCTAAAGGGATGTGTGAAGAGGACAGTTTGGAGGTAGAAATTTGGAAGGCCTTGAGGTCTGTAAGATAAATGGCTGAAGGATATTGAAAATCACTGGTTATGTGTATGGGAACAGGCACAATCTCATCCCCGGGTCTCCAGAGAGCTTAGAACCAAGCCAGGTCCTTTACTTCCTCCCTGCTTGTCTTTGTGGCAGAAAATCCTTAGTGCACACAGACACAAGAGCAAACACAGGCATTCCCCCCGCTCCGAATTCCAATGTAATTTGCAGACTGAACTGAAATCTAAATGCATTGGTGCATTGCAGCAGATTATGTCAGTGCAGGCTTCCAACAGCTACCTGCATCCTTTGGGCAGTATAATGTCTGTGCTGCACTCAACCCACATATCATCACCTCTGGATATCACTTGTCTGATTCAATTCATCTCTCAATTACATGGATGGACCTGCTTGGTTTAATGGAGCTTCTCCTAGACCCACAGCTGTACAACCCATGGGAGCATTAGGACTGCTCATGTCTATTCTCTGCCTCACCTTCAGCTGTGCAGCCGCAACCAGCATCAAGAGAAGGTGGGAAAGGAAGGAAAAGCTTGAATTTCCACTTAAGTACAAATCATAGTGCAAGAGACGCACATGCTGGCAGTGAGTAACCCTCATAATTCTCCTGTTTCATAAATAAATCAGATTCTCTTCCCCCTTTCTCGTAGCACATCAGCACCAGCTGTCAGCCAAGGGAACGTGCTCCACACAAAGGCTTTCTGAAGCAAAGGCAGAGATGCAAGAGGAATCCTTAAATAATTCAATAATCAATGCACAGCTTGCTCATCCTGGAACCTCAATACTGACAGGAGGGATGAAACAACCCACAAGTGAGGCATCCATCCTAGCATTATCTTATTTAAGGCTCAGGGGTAGGCAGAGGCTCCGGGAGCAGAAAGGATGGATCTAATCAGGTTTGCAGGGTGCAATCCAGTGTGGTGCAATGAGGCTCAGCTCCCAGTGCTGTCTAAACCTATCTTTGGCTTTTGGCAAGGAGCTTGTCATCGAGTTTTTGGGACCTCTTGGCTCAGAAGTGGGTTTTAAGTAGACAAACATGGATACAGGTTTAATGTTTGACTCCTAAAGCATTACAATTGAGGAGGAAGTGGGGAATGGAGCAATCCATGGACATTACAAGTAGATTAGGGTAGATATGAGCATCACCCACGTAAATGTTGTATCAGAGCACTGAGCGTCAGCTCTGACACAAAAAACTGATGGCCACCACTTGGGATGTGATTAAATAAGACACAGAAATAGAACAAGTAACAAAGACTGAGCCTTTTTAGCCCCATGCTGGATCCTGCCCTTAATGCAAATGAAACAAATCCAAAGGAAGACAACAGAGCCATCAGAAGATGGACAAATCTGGAAAACCAGGGAGAGGGAAAATAAAACCAGGAGGAATCAATGGGGAAATGATTTAGGATGGGAGCATGCAACAGTACTGTCACACAAGACACACTCCATCAGCTCCTAGGAATAGGGGTTTTGCACTGGTACCACACAGGGAGCTCCCATAACCATTCTCAATCTGCCACCAACAGTCAAGCCCATCTCCAAAAGCACCTGAAGGTGCAGCTGAGAGCTCCCTGGTATGCTATAAGAGGCACAATGGAAACCCCTTGCCCTTAGCCACCCAGAAGCAAAGAGTTTGGGTGTTCTCCCTTAAAGGTTCCTTATGTTCTACATTAGGAAGACGGGACCAAGGGAATGACATCTTCTCTGAGCACAGCTTGGGAGGGATGCTGGTGCCAGCAGGTCCCTATAGCTCAACAACATAGCTAAGTTGTTTGCTCCCATCCCTTCTTGGATTTGGATGCCAGAGAAGGGCTTTTCATCAGGGACTGCAGTGACAGGACAAGGGGTGATGGGTTCAAACTGAAACAGGGGAAGTTTAGATTGCATATAAGGAAGAAATTCTTTCTTGTTAGGGTGGTGAGATGCTGGAATGGGTTGTCCAGGAAGGTTGTGAGTGTTCCATCCCTGGCAGTGTTCAAGGCCAGGTTGGACAGAGCCTTGTGTGCCATGGTTTTAGTGTGAGGTGTCCCTGCTTATGGCAGGGGGGTTGGAACTGGATGATGTTAAGGTCCTTTCCAACCCAAACCATTCTATGACTCCATTTGAACCCACAATGAACCAGCTCAGGGAATTAACTCAGCAGCAACATTTCCATGGGGTTTTCTCAGTGTTTTGCTGGTTTAGCCCCTGCAGGAGCTTTATCCCCTGGTGAAGGCAGAGAGGTGCTGCATTAGATTCATGAAAGAAGAGCCCCAGCTGATGAGCACGAGAGCTATGGAACTACACAACAGATGGAGGTAATCAGGTATTTCCACTCAATGTTTTCTACCTCTGAGGCATGCAGGCTTTACAAGATCACAGAAGGCCACAGTTTGAATGCCAACATACAGTGCTGATGAAGGGCAACATAACAACCCAGACCATACACACAGATGTAAATTGGAAGGGATGTTTTTCAGCCTGGCTCATGAAGGCTGTTCAAAGAAACCCAAAAGCTATCACATGAATTAAATTCTTTTACCTGATTTTATTCCTGGGGAAACAAAGCAGGAGTTTTCCAGCACCTGTGATGAAAATTCACTTTGCATAGAATCACAGAACAGTTTGGGTTGGAAAGGACCTAAAGATCATCCAGTTCCAACCCCCCTGCCATAAGCAGGGACA
>NDXB01008888.1:4739-29001 GCA_002631895.1 Agapornis roseicollis
CCCCCCCTTTCTATTTCTTGGCCTAGTGAAGTTCCCAAGTGTGATTTTTATTCTGCTGTCTTAAATGATTGTCTCTTTTTAATCATCAGTTAGAAAATTAACCTGCTGAACAAAGGCACTTTCAGTATTTTCATATTCAGTCACATAATGAAAGACAAACTTAAGCTTAAGCATTAAAATTTCTACAAAACCAAGAGACAGGCAGACATTTGGGGGTTGGGGGTGGGGACTGCTCCTCTGAAGTGCAGCAGTGCACTGAACTTGTTTGAATCCCCACCTGCACAGCCCTTCATTTGTCATCTCCCATCCCTACCTTAAACAGAAGGGTAATTTATCACTGCATCACTTCATTACTTCATTAGCTATAAACACAGCAAAGGCCCACACATATAAAAAGCAGAATAATTGACCAGCCTGAGGCTGCAGAAGGGAACAGAGTGCCAATCTGGTAATTTTATTAGTATCAGAGCTCACCTATCATACTGGGACAGTGAAGGCAGTGGTGGGGTTTAGGGGATTGCAGGGAAAGGGAGGCTTGGTACAAAATCACTGCAGAGCGTGAGCTGAATTGAGGTGCTTGCTGGAAGCATAAGCTCTTTATTCTCACCATGCCTGGCTGTGAAGGTCCCCAGAGAGGTGAGGTGGCTATGGTTTAATCAGAGTCATCTATTTGTTCTCAAGTGCAAGGGCTTCCTTCTCTCACACATTTGAGCAAGGTCATTGTTCGGTGCCAGTAATGCATGAATGCGCAGCAGCTCTGTCAGATTGCTCATTAGTATTCTGTACATTACATGGGCTAAATTTGTCATTTCATTTAGAAGGCTCCCGTTTGCATTTTGATTCCATATCGTAGGCCTCATCAGAAGAAACAGGTGCTACTGGGAAAGATCCAGTAATCATTTATACGTATTTACTACAAATACTGGACACAGCTTTTTGCTAAAAATTACAAATATTCAATGAGCAATTCATTCTCTGCATTATAAAAGAAAGGCTAATTTGGAATTAATGCTGTAAAGATTTGCAGAAAATGAGGGGTAAAAACCACAGCAGAAAGAATCCTTCTGTATGCCAGGGTTGGAGAGAAGGGCTGAGAGAGATACTGGGCCAAAGCCAGCCTGGACCTGGTGCAGGGTCCAGTTCAGCAGGATGCTGGTCTGCACCTCAAGGTGCAAAGCACCATTGTCCTGTGTTGACAGGGCTGTGTTAGTACCCTGATAAAGCCAATGCCCAGTCTTTACCATTATTTATTCCAAATGCCTGATAAATCGAGGAGCTAATGAGTTAATGCATAGATGGATTAAGTCCAGTACTAACCAGAGCAGACCCTAATCAGGTAACTTCTTTCTGTCACTGCTTCTATGGCAGCACCCATGGTTCCTTGAGGGCCCACTTGCATAAAACACCATTTGGAGGTAATTCTGTGTCAGTGCAAAAACCCACTTTAAAGGGTTGCTGAATCCAAGCAGATCAGCCCTCGACCTGGTCCAGATTACCCCAAAACTGGTAGGTTGGTCCATTCTCCATCTTTTGCCTGCAACAACTTGCTGCCAGGACAATCGGCCACCAGGCAGGAGGACTCATGCTCAGCCTGGCATGAGCAAGGGACACTCACTGAAATTTCCCCACTCCACAAACCCGAGGCACAGCACAGCTATCACAGTGGCTGAGAAGTCCCACACTGATTTCTGCAACGTGCAATCTAGCCACAAACTCATCCTCATTTTTTTAAATCATTACAGGGCTCCTTTTTGCTAATATCTATTTCTAGGCCTAATTCCTTACAAACCCTGTCTTGAGCCATACAGGGAGTCAATCGTTTTTGCTTTTAATTGCCTATTCTGAGCATTAATGCGTGCCCATGTGCTTATGGAGGCTATTAAAAGGTAAACTCTTAAAGTTCCCAGACTCTCATAATAACACAGAAAATACCATTCTCCACACTGGCTAGACTGGTGCCGCAATTATGCATTGACGGGCCTGGCTTTAACATTATATCGCTTCCTGGTATTTGAAATATTCAGTTAAAAAATAATAATAAATAAATAAAACCTCTGGTTCCACCAGGAAATAGAGAAAGTCCCAGAGCCTCTGAGCTCTCCTCACAAAGAACTCCATTAAAATCTTTCCATGAAAATAAAGGAAACTCAGCTAATAACACTTTTCCACATAAATAATATAGATTGTAACTGGACTTTGGAGAAGCCTGAGCACAACAGAGGTCTCTTTGTAAGGCCGAGCACTGATTACATGCTGCTGAGTGCTTTCGTGATGATAGCTTTTCGTACTATGGCATCTCAAGCACACTTAAAATTAATAAACCAGGCTGCCTCCTCCTGGGCTGCACCATCCCGCAGACATGCCCTAAGATGGATGTAACCCTGACAGATATCTTTCCCAGTGACATTTCCAGGGCTGACAGGTTGCATGAACTCGGGTTCCTGCTGATGTTTGCCTCTGCCCTTATACAATAATAAAGGGATTAGATGGCATATTGATGTGCTATGGCAGGAGATGGGATTTGGTAACCCCCAAGGTTGCCCCTGGTCCTATTCCTAATAAAGAAGTGAGATAAGCCCAAATATATACATATCTTTGGGAGAGGAGAATGCTATTAAAGACTCTTGCAAGAGCTTTACTCTCAGAGATGGCTCTGCTGGGGCTGTGAGCAGCCCTGCTGTGTAGAGCTGCTGCCGGGCCAGCCCAGGCATGCTGCTTTGCCAGGCAGCAGAGATGTTTTGACAAGATTGTCCTTCCAAAAACATCAGCATCCCCCTATTCTCCCTCCTCTCCCTCTGCCCCACATTACAGACACAAGAATAACCATCTTCCAATGGGAAGATGTGGATCCAAATTTGCATCTCTCAGCCCAGGTGGAAGTCAGAGCAAGGAGCAAAGATGACCCTTTGCAAATCTCTCCTGCTGAACCATCCAGGTTTTTGAGGTGCTGAGGGCTCCCTATGATCTTGCGTGAGCTAAATACGGCCAGCATATCTTAGCAGTACGAGGAAGAGCTTAGCAGTACGAGGAAGAGTGCACCTGCATCCTAACAGGAGCTGTTTTCCTGGTTTTTAAACCTGTGATGCTCAGTTCTAGGTATTATGGTGTCCTCAACATAAAAAGGACACGGAACTGTTGGAACAAGTCCAGAGGAGGCCATGAGGATGATCAGGGGACTGGAGCATCTCCCATATGAAGACAGGCTGAGAAAGTTGAGATCGGTCAGCCTGGAGAAGAGAAGGTTGCATGGAGACCTCCTAGCAGCCTTCCAGTATCTGAAGGGAGCCTATAGGGNATCTGAAGGGGGCCTATAGGGATGCTGGGAAGGGGCTCTTCATTAGGGACTGTAGTGACAGGACAAGGGGTAATGGGTTCAAACTTAAACAGGAGAGGTTTAGATTGGATATAAGGAAGAAATTCTTTGCTGTTAGCGTGGTGAGGCACTGGAATGGGTTGCCCAGGGAGGTTGTGAATGCTCCATCCCTGGCAGTGTTCAAGGCCAGGTTGGACAGAGCCTTGAGTGACCTGGTTTAGTGTGAGGTGTCCTTGCTCATGGCAGGGAGGTTGGAACTAGATGATCTTAAGGTCCTTTCCAACCCTGACTATTCTATGATTCTATGATTATCCTCTCTGAGGGATCTTGGTCCTTTTGGCTGACTGCACAACAAGGTGACAAAGAACACACCTCCTTTTAAGCATATAAGAAACCCCAGGAAGACCAAGTTTCATATCCTAAATGGGAAGCAGAATGCCTAAATCAGAAGTTGGGGGCTGAAAGGCACCCAGGGGTTCAGGCTCAAGGGCTTGGCTTAGAGCTGCCTTTGGAAGGGAAAAAAATGAAAATGCTTATGTTCTTTCCTGGCAGAAATCCTTGGCAGAAATCATCGTAGCTTGCAAGCAGAGACAGATCAGACCCTTAGATGCATGTTGAATTGATAAGTTATTGCTATGAAGAAACTCCAAGCCTAACAGCTGAAAATAGCCCACTTTAAAATGCAAGCACAACCTTGAAACTAGCACAATATTCTGAGAAATACTCACTTCACTGAGAAAACCACCACAAAAGAGCTCTATTTTCTGACAGACAACATCCCAAAATAAACAGCTTCCACGTGTGTCAATAAAAGGCATTTGCTTCATTATTTGCAATCCCCCGGTGACAATTTCTAGTCCCCTTTGGTAAATGGGGTTTTAAATCAGAGTTCCAGACAGATATCTGCACCTTGGGCAAATTGACTGATAAATGCACCTTGCTGGAAAAGCAAACCAGGAGGGACAGGAAATTCCTGATGCTGCAGGCAGCTTTGTGGGGGCTCTCAGATCTGCATCATGTGTGCAAATAGGGAGAAACCATTGGATCTGCACAGGGTGCTGTGTGAAACTGAGCTCTGTCTGATGTGGTTCAAAAAGCTGTTCAAAGCCCACTGACCCAGAGGGCACAGACTCCCGGTTTCCAGGTTCCAGTTCTCTGTCCTGTTCACTCAAGATTTTCAACTGCTCTTCCCAAGTGGTTTTTCAGGTCCTTTCCTCACTTTGTCCATAGCTGGCTTAGTTCTAGATATAACTTTTTATGTTTTCCACTAAAGTGAAGGTTAAGAATGGATAACTGTGCAAACAGGCAAGTTGTTCCCAGCATGTTGCTGCTGTGACATGCATGGGGAACTCTGTGTTTATCCCAAATGGATCCTCTTGAGGAAACCAAAGGTCTCACCTACTGCTTGTGGCTCTTCTGGTGGGGCCCAGGACATGACGTGCAGCTTTGGTGAACACCAGCAAAAAAACCCAAACCATACACTGAGTGACATGTGGGGTTCACCCATCTCAGAAATGGCATGTCCCTTTTTCCTGCCCATCCCCTGGCACATGACCTTGTCCTTTCACAGCATTGTGCAGTATCTACCAAATAAAAGGTGCTGGATAGGAGAAAAGGAGCATATAATTTTTGCCCAGGACATTTTGCAAGTCTTTTGCCTTATATCATGAACTCATATTGTGTTAAACAAACCCTCGGTTGGGCCTCCCTCCCCTTCAAACCATTGTGCAGTCAGCAAATCCACCTGAACAAGAGAATTTAGTTTATTCCCCAAAAGAAAAAGTCTTGCTGAAAAAGAAGCAATTGCTAAGCAGTTGGTTGGGGTTGCTAATAGATCATTGGAGCCATCATTGGCACAGGTATTTGACAGTGACAGCAGACCACTCCTGCCTGTCGTGCACTGTGGCTGCAGCATGAGAAAAGTCACAAGAAAAGCAGTGGGGCTGACTCTGACCCTGCTTTCTCTATTGCCCAAAACTGCTTCCAAATTCCACTTGCATAACTGGCAGGGAAAGGAGGCCCAACATTTCCTGTAGCAAAACTGTCTGCATTGAAAAATTACCCTCTAAACTCTGCTTTCCAGTAAATGCCAGTCTGCTTTTTGTTCACTGCACCACTACAGCTTTTCTTAGTTTGTTATTTATGCCTCCTTTCAGAGTTTCCCACCTGCACCATCTTTATCAATGGGAATGAAATAAAAATCAATAGCAGCTGTCCTGCTGGTCTAACAGTGTAGCAGCAGCTCTGGTGCTAGATTCCAGCCAGGAATGGGTGGATGATCCTAATGAGAAAACAGAACCATTTTGTGCATGTATGGTGGTTAAAACCAGTTCACTCTTCTGCAGACCAGGAAGTTTTGAGGGCTGGATGTGGGGAAAGAGGGGAGCAACTGATGTTAAGGGACAGGGGGAGCTGGTCACATACCAAGGAGGTTGCAAGGAGCATCATAGCTGAGTGGTCCTGACACCCAAATGCACTTTTGGCTTATCCCTTCTCAGCAGAGATCTGTTCTTCCAAACTACCAGCAGCAGGAATTTCTACAGGCAAAATACAGATGTTTCACTATCCCACATGTAAGTCCTTCCTCATTTCTGGGGTTTGGAGGGAGCCAATATTGTATTCTGTGGATCAGCCCCTATGGCACGGGGAGGCTGGATCTCAAGGTGCATGGCCAGCCCTGCATGAGAATTCAATTCAACTTTGCAGAAGTATTTATGCTGTCATCTGGTTCAAAAAAAATTATTTACTACCTAGAAAGAGTGAACCTAAGTCTTTAAAAGGAATGATAATTGTGCATGCAGGTCTTGCACAGAGTGAGAACTAACAGAAAATAAATTTGGCTCCTATTCCTAATAGAGACACCTGGAGAAGGTATTAGGTATTTCTGGTATCTCCAATGCAGTATCCAACTCATGATCTTCAGGAAAAATGCAAGGTTTTGGCTCTCCCTTTAAGTTTTAGGTTGATCTGCTCCTCACCAGCTGCACCTCTTCTTCCTTGGTAGTGTATTTACAGACAAACTGAGTGCAGACCAGTTGGTCTACAGGACAGTTAGTTGTTCATGGAGACTGATTGCTCAAAGTGTTTAAGGTAATTTGTATTGGTAAAGTATTTGCATGGAATTATGAAGCAGTGTTCATCCTGCATGCCTGTGCAAGACAGCTTTGAGATAGAATCATAGAATAGTTATGGTTGGAAAGGACCTTAAGATCACCCAGGTTCGAACCCCTCACACTAAACTGTGTCACTCAGGGCTTCATCCAACCTGGCCTTGAGTACCACTCTTGTCCAGTACAGAGTGCACATGTGTACCTACTTCTGCCAAAGGTGCTTGGGTTTGTGCCCAAAGGCTGATTGACTGCAGCATGCCCAGAAGTAGTCTGCTGGACTTCCATAGGCTCCAAGACGCATCTTCCTACTGGAGTCCACATCCTTTCCGTGGTGTCTAGAAAGGGAGAACATGGCTCTCTGCAGAAACCAAAGGGAGGTGCGCTGGGTTCTACCACCTCAGCCACATGGGCAGTGCCCACTCATTTATCACCTGCTTCCAGGGATACAGGACACTGGCAGAGCTACAGTTTGAGCCTGCCTAATGGAAACACAGCCTGAGTCCCCTGTGGGACAAGAGCTCACAACAGTCTCAAGAGACTTCCTAATGACTCAGGAGCCACAGTCAATGCCAAGCATGAGGATAAATTAAACACAGCAAAACACAAAGAAGGCCATGGGACTATTAAGGAAGCCCAAAGCATAACCAGCCCCTCTTTGCAGCTACACTTTGCTTCTTTCCCACCAGTTTCATCCCCCTGTGAGCAGTTTTGCCTTCCTTCCTGTGGCACTAGCCCTATGATTAAACCAGGAATAAGCACAGCCCAGCTCAAACAAGGGGGTAAGTAGCTCACTGAAACATGGCATCTCCTGTATCAATTGCATTTATTTCTAAGTACTGTCAGGTTGCTCTGAAAACACAGTGGATGTAGCATGATTTCTGGTGTTTGCCAGGTTTTCCCTGCCTTTACACCTCACCCCCAGCTGCTGAGGACTTTCCCCCAGGAGACAGCAGCCTGCCGTGTTTGCTGATGTCTGGTGGTGCAAATGGAGTGAAAGGGAACCAAACCCGGACATGCCCCAGTGAAAGCTGTAAAACTGGGAAGAGAGGAGAGTGTGTGAGAGCAACTGGAAGCTTCCCATGCCCAGCTGCAGACAGGAATATTTAGAGCAGCCCAGTGGCTCTGGGAGACCCCTGGGACTATGCATAGGCTTTTCCCCAAACCCAGCATGGAGAAATGTAGGTGATAACAGAGAATGGAATGCACAAAAGACCTGAGATTGCATTAAATTGTATCTGATTCCAAATAACTTCTCTATAATAGAGAGGATTATTGACAGCTGAGTTAGCCTATGTCTCCTAAACTGCATTCTTGCTTCTGAAGGAAGCTGCACATGTCCCATCTCCTGCGTATGGAAATCTTTACATATCTCATTCTGAGTTACAGGGCTGGAAGGAAATGGGGCAGCTTCAGGACTATCTGCCAGGAATCAAAGCTGTGAGTCTTGGGCCCAGGAGGGTTTGTATGTGCAAACTTAAGAGCTCTGCAAACATCCAGAGGGAAAAACTCCCCTCATTATCAAAAGGAAGCACTGGCATACAGCTGGGCTCAAGCAGGAGAGATGTAGCCCGTAGACACCTGATGCTGAAGGCACATCCTTCCCATAGCAGTTATTTAGAGCACTAGTAATTGACATACCAGACCTTATCTTCCTCCTCCTTATGCTTACTAGCAGTGAAACATAGGAGAGTCTGGATAAAACCTCAAATTCAAGCAGGATGTATTGGCCTGAAAACCATCTACCAGGGTTTAAGGTGATGGTCTGACAGGATGTATCCCTGCTAGGGATGGAATTTCTCCTTTGCAGGAAAAGAAAACAATACCTCAGCAAAGAGTAAGGAAGTATCCAGAAAGACCTGTGTGTGAAATGTGAGGCAGCAGCAGAGATTTTTAGGAGACACATCCATCTACGGGAGATTTCACCCCCATGTGATTCTGATGCTGAAGATGGGTGCCTGAGACTGCTGGTGCACCTGTAAAAGCAGCATCCCTTCTCTGTCTCTGACTCAGAGAGCTAATCTAAAAATGGCAGGCTCAGGATTTTGAAACTTGTAAGGTTTAAGCATCTTTCCAATATTTTTAAAAAATAAGGTGAAAAGCTGGCAAATGACTAATACAGCTGGGATCTGTTCCCCATTCCTTGTACAACCTACACTTGCACTTTGCTGTTCCAACCTTTAAAATAAACCTGTATTATGTTTGCAAGAATCCCTCTGCCATCACAAGGGAGGGAGAGATGGAAGACTTACAACAAAACCTCGTGATTTCCACAGAAATAACACCTCCCTAAGCACCAGAGCCCAGGGTGAGAGGAAGCATCTTCACCGTTTGCAGTAGCAGAGACAGAAGCAGAAAGCACTGAGAACATTGTGTCTTCTGCTCTGAAGGCCCACAGCAAAGTGCAGCCCGAGTCCAGCCACAATTTCACTCCAAGCTGCTGAGTCAGCAACGTCCACTCATCTGGGTGCAAAGCTCATTAATTATCCCAGGGCTTCAGTTATATATATATATAGGGGAGCCCTGCAGGTCCCTGCTGAGGTTCCCTACCTCTAAGATAAAAGCCACGCTTAGCAGTGGCAGTGCCTGGCTGGTGCTCACAAGCTCCACAAACCACATATCTCAAGTGGAGGTCCCATCTCCTCAGCAGCCCCCAGCAGTGGATAACACCAGCCAGGCTCTGGGCACTGGCTCTTGTCCCACATCCTGCCCATGGATGGGGCAGAGCCTGGCCAGGAATGGGAAGGATGCTTCTAAATGCTGTGGTAGATGTGTGGAGCTCCTGCAGAGGCCTGCTGGTTAACAGTAAAGGGAGTTTTGGATTCAGGGCAAGCAGGACCAGGATTTCATTTGCACAAGGAAATAATTCTGTTTAACTTCTGAACTCCGAGCTAACGCAGCCCAGGGAGAGATTTGTGGCCTGTCCCGGGATGGAGGCAGGTGTGTGTGCAGACTCCAGCCAGTCTGCAGAGAAACTTTCTGGAAAAACAGTTTATTGCGAGAAAGCATTTTGTCTCAAACTACCAGTTTGCTGCAGTCCATTGGCCTCCTCACTGCTGTAGCGCTGGGAATCTGGACATCTTCTTTGCCCAGCAGAAACTCTGTGATTTAATATGCTAGAGAAAAAATCCTTCTTTTTCCCTTTCCTCCTACAAACAGACTCTGCAAGCTGACAGGAGCACCTACCAGCAGTGCTGTGATGCTTGATCTGTTGGTCTTGTGCTGGTATTTCTGATCAGTGTACTCACTGGAGACCCAAAATCTGGGACCAAAACATTAGCTCAGTCATTAAGGTACTTACAGAAATACAGGGAAAAACTCAGTTGAAAACTGGGAAGCTGCAAGCATCTGCTTCTTCAACTCAGTTTGCTTCTGGAATAATATCAAGCAAGTGGAGGGAGACTACAGCACCTCTTAAACCAGGGACATATAAATATGAGTGTTTCCTCATCCCTCTGCATCGGCTCTTGTGGTTTCTGTAAAAATGACTTGAGCTGCAAAGAAGTGGTTGTGTCCTCTGCAGCTTCAACCATTTCCATGCTGGCTGCCCTGAGCACAGACTTCAGCCTGCACCCCACATCCAGTCCATCTCAGCAGGAGGGGGTGGAAAAGGTAATAAACCAGCACTTGATCGACATTAGCTCTGTCAATAAGCTCTCAGACCCACTGATGATGAGGGGAGGAGGAAAACATAGGCTGAGGAGAACATCTGTTTTGTCAGGATGGTTTTGTTAGGATTGAGGTGAGGATTTACTGGCTGGGTTATACAAAGGGTTGGACTGCAGCTTGAAACAGCTTTCCCTTGGTGGCTTTGATTTTCTGGCTTCAGCCCCTGTTCCTGAGCTCCAAGTCTGTTTCCAGCTTCTCCAGACCTGTAAGTTCTTACTCCACTACATCACCCCAAATGTTTTTGCCTGGAGCGTACTCAAGAGCACCTCCCCGACTCTTGGGCAGTGGAGGCCAATGTCAAGAGCAGGGCATGAGCCATGGTCTCAGGAGGGCCCTGGAAATGTAGCAGGGTGGCCAACAATTAGGTGGGAATGCAACAGTGACATAGCAAGCTACATTACACAGCTGGTAAAGAAGTTGTAAATCAGGAATGAAGCACACATGAATGCAGACCCTGCTGCCAGTAATTTCCAATCTTAGCTCAATTACCATTGCTCTTTTTGCAGCTGCACATGTGCAGTCATTACAGGACATTTTGGCTAAACACATTTTGTCTTCTTTTCATGTCTGCCATCTGAATGAAAAAACTCCATGCAAGTAGTGTGCATCATGACACAATCCATGACACTTTCCTGGGGACTCTGGATCCCATAAAGCAATAAATTGTTTACAGCATGGAAAGACATGCAAGATCCTCATCTTTTTTTGATTTAACAAAGACACAAGTGTTGTCCTTATGAAAGGCTAAGTCTTTTTCTTTCAAAGGAAAACACTGCCTCTGAGCAGGAATAAACTGAGTTATGGCTAATGTGATGGGGTCTTCAATAAAAACTACCTTCCCTCTGGGAAAATTTTCTTGCAGTGTTATCTGAGCACATACCTTACATCTTCTTTCTTGATGAAAGATGTGGCATACCCAAGGTCATGCAACAGGGTTGCATGCTTCTGATCCCACACATCAGATGCAGCATGTCAGGGTCAGGGGCAAGACGGGAGAGCGTAATGAGGGCTGTTTTCTACCCCTCAAGCCTAAATGTGAGAGGGAGATTGTAGCACAGCAAGCTGTCAAAGCGGCCACAGCCATCAGAATACATACCAGCCCAACCCAAAAGGAATGCCTAGGAAAGACTCTAAGCTCATGAAGTTACTGTTATTTCTCCAGCTTCCAGCCATTTTCAGCACAAGGGTTTCCCAACACAGATGCAGTTCCTGTGCAGTTAGTAACCCTGGGTGGATCTCTCTTGCATGAACTTGTTTAATGTTCCCTGGAACCCCCATCATTTTTTTAGCATCTGTATCCACATTTGGTGAAGGGACTGTGGTTGTTCCACAGGCAACAGCCTACTGTGGGAAAATGCACCTCCCTTTAGTTGCTTTGAGTCTCTCCAAGATTCCTTTTCCTAGTCCTCCTAGTATTTGTAGTGGAAAAGAGAGTGAAAATCCAGTTCCTACCCACCCTAGCAATGCTAATAAATTACCAACACCGAAGGGGCAGCCTGCATAACACATTCAGCACTTATAGAATCACAGAATAGCTCGGGTTGTAATGGACCTTAACGATCATCTAATTTCAATACCCCTGCTATGGGCAGGGACACCTTCCACTAGTAGACACCTTCCACTCATGATGTTTATGGTTCTTCCTTCTCCCAGTAAGTCTTCCAAAGTAGGTATCTTAAGATGCCTATATAACAGAGCTAGAAGATATAATTACCCTGACACTGATACGCACATTTGTAACCATAATCCTTATTGCTCTGTGACCTCTGTGATATTTCATCATGGAAAGGTTTGCTGGTTTACAGTTCCCTCAGGTAAAACCATGCCAAACTTCTGCTGAATTACTGTCAGCTCATTTTAAGGTCTTCCCAAAAGACCTTGTACATTGCCAGCAATAAATCACAAATAATGGAAGAATTCAGTCAAAGTCTTGGTGAATCGGCCCCCAAGAAAACAGGCTGTTTGCAACAATGTGAAGCAGAAGCCTCCAAAACTGCACAGGCAGTTTTGGAGCAAACCTTGGCCTTGACATTCAAATACCAAGAATAGCTAGTTACTGGCTAGAGGACCCATGGATTTAGACACGTGAAACCCCTTCAGGTTGCAAGCCATTAAATCCAGAGCAAAGTGAGCCCCCACAGACAGCAGCAGCATTCAGTGCATGATAAGTCACCCTCCATCACTTTTTCCACACAAGCTGGTGTGAGCTGTGCGACACCCCATGGGTGAGACTCTGATCTCATGTGTGCTTGGCTCTGTAATGCTGTATCTGCGAGTGTAGAAAACCAAAAAAGCATTGCAGGAAAAAGGCAGTCCAGGAAGCTTTCTGTACACATCAGAAATCATATATAAATATATAGCTCTTCTTTCCAAGCAAGGCAAGAACTCTTCCAAGAGTCAGCTGCTGGAAACTGCAAGAGCATGTCAGAGAAAGGCTCTCTCTTACTAATTCAGACCTGGTCTTACCCCAAAATTTTGGACTTTCTAAGTGGCTGCAAGGTCCACTGTTCTCATGCTGCTATCACAAGTCCTGCTGAGCAGAATAATTTTGGTTTCCAGAGATGAATGCACAACTGACCTGTTGTTTCTTGACAAAATTCAGCTATAAAAGCAAGGTGTCCAGATCAGACTTGGAGATGTTCTTGAAACTTAGGCTGTAAAAGTGTCTTTACTTAGGGGAAAAAAGGATGATTCTACAAAATTACTGAGATTTAAATATTACAGGATCATTATGCAATGCTATAAGCTCCCGGTGAATAAAACTATGCTACTTCTTAGGACAGATTGAGCCTGTGGTTTTACACTGCCTGTTCACAGCCACAGGAATTGTCCCAGCCACAATGGCAAAGATTTTAAATGTAAATTAAGTGTCTATCAAGATTATCCAGCATTATCCTGATTAGTGATAAGCATTTTCAAGGAGACTTTTATACCCATGTTAGAAAGCAGGAGGGAGTCAAACACCAGGAGAGGACATCATCTGCAGATTCACACTGAGATGATCGCTTAAGGATGCCCTTGATAAGTTCTCAGAGGCATGCAGATCAGGGTGCATGAGCAACAGCAGTTCTTTGGTGTCTCTGCTGCATTTGTTTTGTCTTGCATTGAGTTGTTGGGAGGGAATTTGTTTCTTCATGTCTTTCTGACTTCTTCTAAAATGGCACATTTTACCTCTGGGTCTTTCTTAGGAAATACTGTTCTTCTCTGAGGCACTTTTGCTGACCAATATCCAAATTACCTGTTGTCCTCCCATTATATCCTGCATTCTCATCCATTTTCCAAGATTACAGACAGCCCATTGCAAGGAAATCCTGTTCTTCCTGATTGCTTGGAGACCAGTAATTCTCAAGGTCACTTTTGTATATAAATCGCAGATATCATATTAGCACTACTATTCAAGCATTCAAAACCAAATCTAAACAGGAGAGCTCATCAATTTAGCTGTCTCACAGCTAAACCTCACTATTATGCATGGCTTCCTTTCCTTACTGATTACAGTACAGCAGATTCATTATTATTATTTTTAATTTGGTTATATACAACTGCATGGTGTCCTTTAATTGCCTTTTTTTTCAACTGAGGTGCCAAGGGATGTAAACAAATTATATGGTTTAACAATTCTGTCGCTGCAAACAGACTTGTGTGGCCAGTGTACCAAAGACACTGTGAAAACATTACCTTTTACTGGAAGTGTAAACTCAATAAACCCCCAGGAGAGCAATAAAAATGCAGTAGCCAGCAGATTTAACAAGGACATGCTCAGTGCACAGTGTAATCTTATTATGTGCTTAATGCCCAGTGGAATTACAGGAATTTGATTTAGCAACATCAGATTTCAGTTTCTCAAATTATACTGACTGCTTATAAATTAAGACTGCGATTTGGAATAATTGCTTTTCATTTGCATTGGCAAAGCCCATATATCATATTTATTCTCACTACACTGTTTATATTTTGAAGTGTTATGGAGCATTGCCTTTGGGACTTAAACTGGGGTGATGGAGAGCTTTCCTTTGCATCAGCAACACTCATGTTACTTCCCCATTAAATCCTGGTAAGCGTTCTACCCAGGCGATCTTTATATGCTTGAAAGGACTATTTTATGGTTCCCCAAACCTGACTGAACACAGAGAAAGATGAGTGAGTTTCTGATGAAGGACTCTGTCTTCCTCTCCATTAGTCTGAGCTAGGACAATATCGTTGGAAAGCCAGTGATCTGTAAATGTGTAGAGAAGAAATAAACACAACAGTGTCCTGACAACCATACCAACATTGTACTCAGGAACGTTTTCTCTTCACATGACTCTTTTTTGGTCTCTGCCACTGCAGTGTGTAAATGAACTGTAGAGAATGAGGCAGTGAGTGATTAATTACCTCTGGGAAGGGGAGTTGTGATGTCAGCAGGGCCACTACTGAACTAGTAGGTAATGGTAATGCTTGCAGGACCATGAAGCAGATCAATGAATGGCTATTGAATTGCGTGGGGACATTACGGGCACTTGAGCTTCAGGACAAGTCGTTTCATCTCAAGAGAAATGAATGAAATAATTAAATTTAAAGGAACGTGCAAAGGGCACAAGAACACTTCTGGAAGAAGACAGAAAATACCTTTGCTGCTGGCTTTGGCTTCTATGTCTGTATAATTTTAAGTAGCCCTCTCTGTGCAAAAGACAGTGTACAGTAGCATTACTTGATATACTAAGGATCATTCAGATGCCAGATATTGGCATATTCTGGGCTGGAAAACACTTACTGCTCCAAAGTCATTAATAGATCATAATGAGTTGATTAAAAAATTAACAAGGTAACAATGCAATTAAGTATTGAATCATTGGGCAATAACTGCAGCTACAATTGGCAAGCACATCAACAGACTGCTCAGCAAGAGGCAATTCTGTTTATTTCCTGCATGTTGTGAATCCAATGGCTGTCGCCCAAGGCTTGGGTTGGGAAAGTGTCATTTAAGCATTTTGTGATGGCCATGGATATTTGCTGCAAAACAGAAATATCATCCTTGTTTTAATGAAGCAAGCCTTTAGCCTGTGGTCAAGGCATCAGGTGGCAGGTCAGCTGTAGATAACTCAAAGACAGCCACAGGGTTTCCCTGACTCCAGACTCATTTGGAAGTTTAACTTGTTACTCGGCAGTATTGTGTAAAATGGCAGTGGAGTCCTCCAGCATTTTCACAGGCTTCAAGCAGTTTTTGCCAAGGGAACAAAAAACTCTGAATGCTATCCCAGTAGCTGCTGTGCCAAGCAACTTGCTCACGGCTTTCCTGAAGTGCTGATAGCCTATTCCCAAGGTGATGACAAGGTTTGAACACCATTTCTGCAGCCCTGAGCTCTTCTGCAGGCACTGTGGGATACCAATAGCCCCAGTGCCATCCCATAGTCTTTGCTGGGATCAGCCCTCATCACCATGGAGGCCCCAGAAAAGGATTCCTCTTCTGTCTGCATGGCCACAAAAAGGGTTCCCCGTGGCTATTCAGAGCCCCAGTGTCTCCATAAAGCTCTGGAGAGCCTAACCAGATATGTTCAGAGAAATATCTGCTCTGGAGCTGGTCATTCAAAGCACAAAAAGGTTCACCCAAGATCAGCAAGACAGAAACCTAAAATGCCAGGTTACTGCTCAGTCCTTCCTGGCAGCTGAAACCAGGAAGACCCATTATAGCTTCTTTTCCATTTCTCCGCCTCTGGTTCCCATAAGACCTGTGCTCAGAGCTGTGTTTCTGGCACTATTTTCATGCACTTTTAGTCTGTCCCATCTGCATTTCAGGAGATGCAGTTCAGTTGCTTTTCTCAGTATAATGTTTGACAGATTTATGTGTGTTGTTTATGCACAGCCATGCTGCACTGTGCTATTAACCTTCATTAAGAGGTTTTAATAATTGAATAAATGATGCATCAGACATGCAGTTTATTCTCAGAGTGCAATGAAACAAAGGACAATGGCATTAACTGCAGCCTTGGAATAAATATCACCATAAATACCACTAAGTGGGTATCACACAGAAACACCTGCCCTTGACATTAAAATACATGCTCAGCTAAGAGGTGAACACAATACATGATACATTATGTGTTTTCTGCATCTCTATACCATAAAATATAGCATGGTTAATGCTTTAATAATCCTTGAGCTCTTCATCTGAGCTAACCCATGAAAGAGGAAACTCATCCCAGGGTATTTTGGACCTGTCTGCCTGCTGAGCAGGTGGCCATCATCCCAGACCCCTGCTTGTACTTGTACCTGGTGGTTTTGTCTCCCAGAAATGTGTCTATCCACTTTAAACCCATTTATCATCACTTGCCTGTACAATTCTAGGATGCAGCAAGTGCCCCACCTGATGCACCCTGTAAATAAATAACTTCCTTGTGGTTTTGCACCTCCCTGTCCTCTTCCCAGCCACGTGCTTGGCTGTCCTTTAGGAGAGACAGTGCATAGGCAAAAGCTGTACTCCACACCCTCCATGGCTTCACAGGTTTCAATCACACTCCTTCCCAAGGTTTCACTGTGTGGTAGTTTGTAACACATCTCATGCTTTTTATCACTGAGACTGAATCCACCAAAGGCATTCAGAGCCGCTTTGCTTACACAGGTCCAGACCTAGGGAAGGTTGGGTAAAAAAGATGCTTCGGCCAGGGAGGGTTTGTTTGGATGCACAGAGTGATGAGCAGGATGAGGACATTCAGCTTGCCAGAACTCACAGGGCAGGCTGGAGATTAATTTTCCAGCTTTTAATTTGTCCTTCTCACCCCAGAGTTCAGTGTTTTCCCGTCTTTAAATAATTTTTTTTTTCTTGTGCCTATAATTTTTGTGTTGTAGTAAAACAGCTTCAAAGATCAAAAGCTCTTGGGGGGTCTTTCAGCACCTTCAAGGAATTAAAAGAAGAGCTGTGTTAGAGGGAAGCAGCTCTGCCTCCTAGCAGACTTCCATGCACACGTTTCAAACTGATGCTTTCATTTAGGAGACAAGCAAGCAAACCAATTTGAAAGTCAGTAATCTTCTAATTTTTTTCGATGGGACAAAAAAAATCTAATGAGGAATTTTTTGTTGGACGATTTGGGAAGGTAAAATCCAGAGCCAAAATCCAGGTATGATGCTTTCCTCATTTGCATTTGCACCTGCTAGCAATCAAACTGGAATGTGCTGGTATCTAACACTTCCTGGTCCCCGTCAATTTACTGTAGAAGAAATTCCAGATGTAAGCACTAAACTGATTCTTTAACTGCCCTTATTGGCAGTAAGGTTTGAGGACCATTTCTGTTTATTTGCCCATTGCTAGGGCTACTGGTTCTGCAAAGGAAATTAGCAAAAGCCATCAGAAACCAGTTATAAGATTAAGCGGTAGAGAAATAAGGGGAAAAAAAATCAGGGTCCTTTGGGAAAACATGCTGGTGCCCTTGACATCCACATCAAAACTTCCAGTGAATTTAATTAGGGCATTTTTAGGCCCCATGCCTATCTCTGCTGGCAAAGGAGCATTATCAGGAAAATGCTAAAAACCATCAACAGGGTCTGATTTCAGCAAGAAATGGATATACAAGGCTCCCCATTCTAGCTCTTATTTGGGTACTGCAATATGTACCAATCCAGACTGGGAAAAAGAAATCTGAAAGTACAAAAGCTGTGTTTAGAAAGAAGCTGGCATGTCTGAAGCAGAGAATTGTATCATGATGAGCTCACCCAGAGAAGTTTTCCTGATTTTACAAGCCTGAGAATCTGCTGGGACAGAATCACTTTCTGCATAGTATTTGGACAACATAGAAAGCCACAGCCCCACTGTTTTTTCTATCACCAGCACAGAGGAGCACCAGTTGCAGTTCAGCTTTGGTTCTCAAAATTCATTGAATTTAATATGTTAACTTTTCTTAAAGAAATACAATATTTACTCCTTATTACATTCATACTTATAAGACCATAGCATGATATTTGGGATGGGGGAGAAAATTGTGGTGCAAAAGTAAGAAAACTCAGAGGTTGAGATAAAGGCAGTTTAATAGGTAAAGCACAAGCTGTGCATTCAATCAAAGTAAAACAAGGAATTCATTCTCTACTTCCTGGCAGGCAGGTGTTCAGCCATCTCTAAGAGAGCTGGCCTCTATCATACATTACAGTGACTTAGGAAGACAAACACCATCACTCCAAACATCCCCCCCTTCCTTCTTCTTCCCCTAGCCTTATACGCTGATCATGACGTCATATGGTATGGAATATCCCTCTGGCCAGCTGGGATCAGCTGTTCTGGCTCCTGTAAGATGCACATTTGTGTGCTCAGACTGTATTTTATGCCCTCCCACATCATTCCATCACCTTCTTATTTATCATTTAGGAACCTGGGCCCCTGCCCTCCTCACTTTCCCCTACATCCAGGGAAGGGACTGTCAAGATGAGCTCACGTGGCATCATTGATAGTGGCTGAGGGCTGATGCAGGTGAAGCACATGCTGCAGGATGTTAGAAGATGGAAAAGGAGTGCTCTTCCCGCTCCACTGGGAAGAGCCAGCAAGCCCTTCCAGCAGGCAAGCAGGCTCTCTGTTATCTCTGAGGGAGTCTCTGGCACCATGGTGGAACGAAACAGGGAAAACAAACCACTCACCCTGTCTCCAGGGGGGGTTAAATGTGACGTTTAGATTAAACAACCATATAATGAAATGTCTTATATTCCCATGAATAGAAATCATAGATGCAATCAGGAAGGATGAAGCACAGGGTCACATTTCCCCCTCTGGCGTTGTCCTTCTCCCTCACACCCACTCATGCACCACACACATTCACACATACACAAACACGCAATCTCTCTCCTCCTGGCATGCTCCCCAGTGCAGTGGCAGAATCAGTGAAGGAAATGGTCAATGTCTTGAGTTTGCCAGGGCTTCTAAAACTAGTCCAGGGCTGACCATTTTAGAACATATCTAAAGGCTAAAATCCAGATTAAAATAATTCCCTTACATTGGCAGCCAGTTCTGCAAACTTCAGTACCTCTTGAGCATCCCCACTGCTCTGTGCAAGACCCTGCTGCACCTGCTTCACCCTGTTCTGTGTTGGATCAGCCTTTTCATTCAAAAAAATATGCATTTCTAAGTCTAATTGTTTTATCAGAGCAAAGCTTGAACTATACTGTTAGGGTGAGAAGGCCAGGCAGAAGAGAGGTTAAAACATAGGAGTGTGCTGACCACCATGCTCAATGGTCACAGCAGTCTTGCAGAGCATCCTGGCTCCCACTGCTCCTTGTTCCACCCGGGCAGCAAAGAGCTGCTTGTACACATGCTGGTAACAAGCAGAATTAAACAAATACCATCTGCCACCACCACCACCATCACCAGAGCACTGAGAAAATGTGCACTGATAGAGCCAGTGAAATGTCAGGAGGGTTAGCAAGATGTCACAGCATTTACGAGCTCTAATCTTGTTATGGCTACGCCAGGCAGTTGAAAACTTTTATTGGGCGGAAGAGCTGCAGTTTCCTGTAAATAAGTCTTTCCAGACATGCAAATTTTCTGTATTTTAACTTTGGGAGCTACAACTCCCCATGAAGTTTGTTTGCTTTAGGCAATGGCATTTTTAGGGACAAAATCTGAATTAATTTGATTTAGTCAAGTTTGTGAATGAACTGAGGGCCAGAACACCTTATTTAGCCCATGACAGAAATTAGTACAAGTGTACACTTCCACAGAGGAATAGGAGGCTCAAAATAGCAAACTCATCCATCATCTCCTAACTCCCAAGCTTTAGAAAAAATGGCAACCTGGGTCTTGCTTAGGATTACAAATACATCTGGTGCAGGACCTTGATGGATGCTTTTGACCTCAAGACCAGCTCAGACATCTAGTAACCAAGCAGTCCTGTGCACACCCCTCCAAGAAGAAAGGACCAGATCCTCCAAAGGCACCCAAACAATTCATACAAGAGCAGCAGCTTCTATTGATAGGCTTATCTGGAGCTGAAGTTCCCAACCAGATTCCCAGGTAATTCACACCTGCTGAAAACAAAAAGTCCTCAAAAATCTAGAAGAATCCCTTTGTTTTACAGTAGGATGAACCCACAAAACATATGAACAATGTCAATGTTTACTGAAATCAGCAGGAACATGGAAAGGTTATTGTGGTCCCATGGACCCATGGTAGTGGGACCTTCACAGCTGTTCCTAAACACACTTGTGCTCTCAACTCCCTGTATGGCCATGGGTCTCCTTGCAAGATCTGGGAAGCACAAAATGTTCATTCCTCTCCTATTGAGGACACATACGAGGCATGTAGTGACAAACATAATTTCCTCTGCCCTTTGAGCAGCTGCTTGCATCGTCATAAAGCATACTGGGTAGAGTACTTCATTCAGCTTTCTGCCTCCCATTACGGTTGCGGCTCCATTCACTTTAATGGGTGTTTTTGCCTCGCTGATAGGACATGGTATTTGTCCTGCCATGCACTAACTTCTGCTGACTTTGAATCAAAACATTCAGCAGGACCATCCTCCAGCTCAACTGGACTTCACAGGTCGCCATTTTCATCACAAACAAACACACCCAAGTGCAAAAACATCATCCCCTATGCCTGACTCTTCCAAGCTGCCAAAGTTGAAGGGAAAGGCAAGATTCGGTGGCGAGCAGCTCCTTTTAGTCATCCGATACTGTGTTTCCTAAGGCTTCAGCAGTGCTGTTACACATCAGTAGCAGATCTGTTCAGATGGGGTGACAGGAAAGTGGTTGTTCTCAGGGTACAAGGGCCCTTCTGCTCTCCAGCCAAATATCTACAACTAACAAAAACATTGCTGGTAAACCATGTGTTAGCAATATATTCCTGATATAACCCAACCAGATTTATTGTTGGCAGAATGAAGATTTCAGCAAGGCACAATATGATTTTTGCTAAAGACCACACCTAATTAACTTCATTTAAAGTAACATTCATTAGACCTTTTCCCACAGCAGATACTAAACAACTGTGCACGCTGAGCAAGCAGAATTGAGATTTTTTTTTCCCTGTTTGCCTTCTGTATTCCAGAGGTTGAGTTTCACCTCTTGTTATGAATGAGCTGATTTTTGCAGACCGTCAGCTAGCAATCCTTTTTGACTTCTCATCTTCCCCAAAAGCTCTCCATGCAGAAGCCCTCCACCATTTCCTCAGGGAGCTCTTCCCAAAGTTAATGAGCAAATGCTGAAATCACAAACCCCATATTCAATCCGTGTACTCCAATAAAGAGAATATGGAAGAAAAACATCCCCTGCATCCCACCTTTCTGTACCTGTCTTGCTAAATGGGGTTTATCCCGTTGTAGGGAAGGACTGTTTTGTTAATTGACCTACTTGTAATCTGTGGGAATAATCCTTTTCGTGGTAGGGAGCTGCATCTCAGCTGAGTACAGGCTCTCTCTAGCAAGTCTACAACGCAGCTTGGTAGGAAATGACACATCTGGGTGCTTTTGTCACTTCACAAGAAGCATCAACTTGCAAAGATGATTTATTTACTCCCAGATAACAAATAGAGATCCTATTGCCAACACCTCTAACAACATGTTCAGCCTACAGTACGTTACCAAGAAAACACTTGTAGATCATGACTTCTATCTAAATCTTTTCTTTTGGTAGCTCCATTGACCTCCCCCCTAAAAAGCCCCAGCAGGTCTTTAAAATGCTAATTAATCTGTAAATGGCTTCTATTTTTACATCAAGTGACCATTTAATCTTCCTGTTCATTCACCTATAAAAAGGAGAAAACTATTCTCCCAATAGGTAAATGGAAAAGACTTCCTAATCATGGCACCTGGTAGGTCTATGTCCCTTCTCCAGGCTGTATTTTGTACCGAAATGCTGGCACAAAACCTGAATGTTCAGCTCCTGGGCTGAGTAGTCCCATGGCCAGGCAGATTTTGTTGGCTGCACTGAAGTCTAAGCGGACAATGAAAGCCCTCATGGTACCAATTTCGATGGAGGTCCCATGGGGTGCAAGCATATCAATGTAATTGCTGTTACTCTGATACAATGCAGATGTCTGTAACCATGTGGGATGCTGATTGCTATGACTCAGTGCAAGGTCCTCAGCCAACTGATAGCATCATAACACAAGGAGGATAATGATTGCTGATTGCTATAAGGTACTGCAACAAAAGCTGTCTCAAGCCTCCTGTTCCATTCTGGCATCTGCTCCATGCAGCATTACTCATCATCTACAGAGACCTCTTAGTCTATTAAGTGAGGAAGTTGAAGACTTAGTCTTTTCTAATCACTGTATGGCTTCTAATCACAAGTGCAGCTTGAGGAATGAATATTCAGCCCAGCTCCCCTGTCCCAACCCAGCCTGTCCTCCCCTCCTCATGCTGAGTACACTAAGTCTGTCAGAAAATACTTGCATACACCAAATTTGGTGGGGACTGGAATCCGAGTCTCTAAAAAAGAAAAAGCCAAATACACATTAAACAATAGAGACAACTGAATGTTCTGCAGCTTGGAGGCATGTAGCATTCCCTCATTAAAACTTAAACATAAAATATATGGCAACAATACTGACTAAACTTGGTCTGTGTTTTTAAGGCATCTTAATTGAAACCAGACCTGGATTTGCACTTCCTTTGTGGTCCAGGTGGACCCTCATTGTCCTGTGGACATAACAAGGGTGCTACATAGGCTTTTCCCCAGCCCTGCAGCCCCTGTTCAAGATCACAGCAGCTTGCTCAGTTTGAGAGCTTTCTTCCTCTTGTTATACAACGCAGGGAGAGGAAGCAGGGGTTGTTATTGCTGCAGTGAGTTTAGGCTTTTGATAATATTAAACTGTTTAGGTTGGATGTGAAACCTGACTTTGTCAAGAACCATATGGTGCCTAAATGATGCTGCTGCTTTGCAAGTCTGCAGGGTGGAAAACAGGGCCAGATTCCACAATATCTGCAAATTACCAAAGCTGTGAATTTAATGAACACAGAAGAACAATTAAGGAAGTTCTGTCTTTGGTGGCAAAGGTATAACTGAGCACAGGAACACCCAAGGGGGAAAGAAGAGGCTACTTGCAATAAATCACAGAACATGCTTAGGTGTGGATTTACTTACGAGCATTAAGGATACTTCGAGAAACTCAGAGCCCACAGGCAGTAAGCTGAGACATTCACCTCTCATAGGCTAGAAGGAACATCATCACCATACATCTTCTTTGATAATTATAATGATCATCATAATTTTGAAAATATTATTTGATAATAACAATGCTCAATAGTGATCATCTGCAGTATCTCTCCCTCACTCTGGTATTCAAACCCAGATATACTTGTGAAGTGAGACTCCCCAGGCCCTCTTTGCCAACACCAAACTACCTTAAGACCTTGTCTGGAATGCTGTAAAGAGGTCCCAAGAAACCCAAGTGATGGATATCCCACAACATCCCCACTATTCTACCACACCATTTTGCAATCCTTATATTAAAGGTTTTGACTAACATTTCTTCAAGATCTCCATTACCACTGGCTGGGCTTTGTTTTTTTCCTTCATTTTTGCAGCAACTTTTGATACTTGAAAACTATCTGGACATTTCAGTCTTCTCTGCACCACGTTTCCCAGTTGGTTTGCTGCACTGTTTTCCACATTGCCCCAAGTGCAATGCTCCTATCCGAGGATATTTACCTCCTATCTGAGGCAATTTACCATGAACCATGTCGACAACCTTACCCTTTATTAACACTGTCATCCCTTTCCTGTCACTGATTTTGTTTCCCACCATACAATCAGCCTGAACTCCATTTCAAGCAAAGCAAACCCAGCTCTTCTCATTGTTCTCTGCCCTTACGATTTTTAGAGCCTCAGTCACCTGTTTTTCACACCAGACTTCCTAATATTTCAAGACTTTCAGGTATTAACTACCAGTACCCACAGGCATCTCTTTCCCCCTTGTCTATCCTAACTTATGAGCTGGTCCCTTACAGTAGGAGCTCCCATGATTCTTCACCCATGCTGTCCCATCCCAGCACCTTTCGTTCCCTCTCCAAAGACAGTCATTTCTTTCCAGAAGGTACTCCACTACTCTGTGTCAGGAACACTTCCCCACATTATGCTGTGCAAGGTGTCACAAGCTCACTGACAACTAATTGGTCTGAAGGCCAAACTTCAAACTAATTGTTTTGAAGGGCAAATCTTGAATGAGTTCCCCAGCTACTTCTTCCCACCCACCTGCCCTCTCCCCCCCCCCCCCCGT
>NDXB01008888.1:29107-44819 GCA_002631895.1 Agapornis roseicollis
CCCCCCCCCCCAGTTTCTCCTTTTAACAAAATCCACTAGTTCTCTCTTTCAGACATTTTTATATCACCTCACCTCCAATTCTTGTGTTATTCTTCCTCTGTCAGGTCATCAAGTAATTTTTCACGAGGCACTATATCAATTGCTGCACTGAATCCATCTAGGAAATGCCACAGATCTAATCTATGTCTAGAAAAATCCATCATTTCATCAAAGATACCAGATTCATACACCATCTGCCTCTGCTAGACCAAGGCTGCATTCTCTCCCATTTCTTGTTTACCTTCATGCTTTACTTCCCCCTCGACATTCATTTATATTCACATAATTGGGGTCAGACTGATGGGCTCCAACCTTTCCCTCTCCTCTTTTTACATACAGACCTGTCTTTCCTACTACCTTCAGTCATCAGCTACTTCTCCTAATTTGATACCCTCAAGAGCCACCATTGCTACTGAATGTGCAATGCAACATTTTCCATGCTTTTGTCTGGAGATTTTCTACCTTATTTCTAACCCCTCAATACCAGCCTGAGTGCATTCAAGTCTGAAATTGGCTCCTCTCATGAATGTGGTAGTTTCTGCACCCAGAGTCTCATTGTCATGCTCCCACCTGGTTTTTCCTTAATGTTCACTTCACTGCCTTACTCACAACTAGAGCAAATGATCTGATTTGCTTTCAGGACATACTGAAGGTTATCTTTAATATCAGCCTCGATCTCATGACACAGAAAACTTTGCTCCCTTGCATTTAAAGTACAGCTATTGAACAGAACTATGTTTGTATAAATTTTCTCAATGAAAATACACTATCACCTTGCTAGCAGTGCCTGCTTATTTTATCCAGACCATTACACATGTGCTGCTTTGCTGATGAGCCTCTTCTCCAGGAAGTGGGCCAGGTGTTCTTACCCTTTAGACATCTCCTGCAAAGAAACATCAGTGGAGAATGCTTTTAATTTCCAATTCTGTATCAAGAGCTTGAGTCAAATCACATCCACCTAGCCTTTGGGACACATTCCCTCCTTGATGTAATCACAGAATTCGTATTTCCAATTTCTACTTTCAAATCAAATTTATAACAAGAAAGCCCTGAGGAGCCTCAGGGTGAACAGCAGGTAATGAAGAGGAGTGAAAAAGAGAAACAAAAGGGATGTGTCTCCAAATGACACTGTAGGAAAGACCTGGGAGATCCCTCAAGCTTGCAAAGGAAATGTGGGCAGAGCTCAGCTGTCTGTAGCCTGGCACCACCCTTATAAAAGGGTGAGCTCCCAAAATTCATGAGATCATTACAACCAGCAACTAAAGCCTTCTGTGGTGCCTGTGCATGCTGTAAAGGGGAAAAAAGTGCTTCTTCTAGCACTGAAGAGGTTTGCCAAGGAAAAGAACAACTGCTGGCAGCTTCAACTCCTTAACATGTCAAAATGAATGTTCAGATCCTGTCATAAAGATAAATTAATGTCCTGATGGGCTAAATTTGGTCCATTCAAATGAATGGAGCTGTTACTGATTGATACCAGTTAGGAGTATGGCCCACTGCCTAGTACTCAAGAAAGCATGGGCATTCACAGTTTTTAAAAACCAAACGCTACAGGATGAATAATCTGGAAAGTCTCCTCCAGTTTCAGAGTTGTTATATTTTTATTTCTAAATGTTGGATGAGGACAAAATTTACATATTCTCCTCACTTCCATCTGCAGCAGATTATGGCATGGAAGCAGCAGGTTTATCACATGCAGAGCTAACACTTTGCTTTGGCACCTATAATGCTGGAGAGCTTATTTCTTTCTGGGCATTTTCAGTCTGTTTTCAAGATCCTTTTAATTTAGATGGTCGGAGCTGTGTCTGACAGAATTACTGGGATGGAGCTTCAGACAGAGCTAACACATGCTGTCCCACAAAATCATTTCGCTTGAGCAAGAAAACAAGCAAGGCTGCTCCAAACAAAAGTCCACGAGAGCACCCACATGTACTATCTGGGGTTCTGACTGGGTCAGGGAAGTCTGCAGTGTCTTTGGCTGTTATTTTAGATTTCCTTACAAAATAACAGTGTAAAGGTACTTAGAAGACTTTCACTGACTGCTCTCTTAGTCATCTAAATGTCTCTGTCTTGCTGAGGTCAATGGGAGTCATCTGGATGTCTAGGAATCAGAGCCATGCAATTATTTAGGTGCTCACAGAAGACAGACCCACTTCAGGAAGCTGGACTTGGGTTATCAAGTGACTCCATGCTTAGTCCCTCTGCCCTTCATGTGAGTCGATTTCCTCTGCATTATGCATCTGAACCTTTCCTGCACATGGGAAATTATTTCTTTTGCAAAGGTTAAAATCAAAGCAGCAGCACTTCTGTAACCATGCAGGAAGCATTTAGCTGGAGATCTATAATCCTGACTTTGGCCAGCCTCATTGGAAATGACACTGTGCAGCACAAAGGGCATCAGAGGAAAAGGCAAAGCTACATCTTTGGCTTCTGAAATCACCTATCTGCTGTGAAAAAGTGGATTAATTTCACACTGAAACCACAAAAGCCAAACCTCCATTCTTCATGCAGGAAAGAAGCTCCCAGCAGAGCCTCCTATCCAGCTTCTTCAGACCACCCTGCTTCCTGGCCAGCCAAAACATCCCTGATAGCCACAGCCAGAAGAGTTTTTATCAGCCTCTTTCCCTGTGTCCACATTATTCCTAAAGACTTGCAAATGCTGAGGAAATTCCCAGCATTTCAGTCTGACCACAAACCTCCACTAAAGAGACTCTCTCACAGTTTATTATGAGTCCATTTTATTAAATGAATGTGATGGTAGTCTACGAATTATACGAATATCTGGCAGGAATTAAATGAGAATAACTTCTAATGCTGCTGCCTCCTCAGCTGGCCAGTTCTTTCATTCCACTATGCATCAGTCAAAACTGAGTTACAGAAATTGCAGCTAGCATGTAATCAAAAGATGCATTAAGCTGAGGCCTTGATTTAGATGGCAAAGGAAAAGCTGCTTCTCCAGGAGGGAGACATTGAGAGGGTAAATGTGAGACCCTCCAAAAATCTTTACTGCAAGTTTTACTCTGTCAAATGTGGAACTTTCACTGGCTAATTTCACATAATACAGCTTCTAAGCTAGCAGAACAAAAAGTAAATGGAAGTGAGGAGAGTTAAAAAGCAGCTATTTGCAGAAAAATAACCTTGCCTTTATCTCTTTTCCATTTTTCCTCTTTTTCTCTCCCTCAGTTTTTTGTCAGGTGAGTTTGTAGTAAATCCATCCCTGGTGGTGCTATACCAAACCAGCATTTGTATGTCAGGAGATAGAGTGTTTCAACAGTAAAACCCTAGGCCGCAATGATGTTACATAGCTTTCTGTGTTGCTGCAGTGTATCACGTGAAGGCTGACTTAGAAAAGCAGATATAATCAGTGAAATGAAAGAGCCTAAATAAGTATTTACCCATTGGAAATCAGAATGACTTCTTTAAATAGAACTTCTTACATGCAGTGAAAAAGCATCATCTTGATGATAAAGCATCATCTTGATGATAAAGCAGTATCAGAAAGTATCTTCGGAACCCATCTTCAAATCAGCCATCGTGACTGATTAGATGGCTATGCTGCTTTGATTTCAACTCAGTTTAAATTTTAGTCTAAGACCCTGACCTTTTTAATATGTGACAGTATAAATATAGCTTTGCTTCTAATGCATACCTGTGAGACTGATTAAACAAAAGTAAGTGTGCGCATTAGGACCCAACTAAGTTCATTTCACATGGAAATAGATTACAAAGTATTAGAGGACTTGGCCAGGGAGTGTAAACATGTGGATGAGGAAAAAGTCAAAGGACTAAGAATAAATTACAAATATGCCACTAGCTGCACAGTTGTGATGGCTTTTCCACACCTCAGAAGTTGTTCCTTGCATAATTTCAAATAACAAATACATCCATAAAACATCTGATCGAGGTAAATTGGTTAAAACAACACTGTATTTACTGAAATGTCTAAGGTAAAATCAACACCAGAAGAAAAGTACTGTACTAAGAAACATTGCAAGCCACATCGAAATATCAAACAGTATTTCAGGTACACTTCTTCCTTACCCTAGGTTAAAGTGTCAGTGGATATGTTTTTGTAGTGCAATAATAATTTCACCAATAGAGGGTCCATCCTCAAATCTCATCATGTTCTTAAATACTTAAAATTTAAATTTACAAACTGAGAAAAATCTGAGTGAAAGTTTGGATCCTGCACAGTGTTTTCTTTCCTCCCACTGTGCCATTGGGTGGATTGTTTTCTTTACACTCCCTCTGTGCTCCCTTTCTTGGGGCCTCCACCACCATAAGGGCGATATCACATCTCTTGGCTTGCAGGATGCTATTCCTGGAAACACCATCTTGCATGAAGCCGTGGCATGGAAGTTATGATTCATACATTTCATAGGAGCAGAAGTGTTAGTGAATTTCGGCAGGTGGCGGGTGGCACAGCGAGCATGAGGTGGCATGACAGATGTCAGCAGCCAGGAAAATATGTTCCAGAGGTGCAAGACATGGAGACTTACAAGTCCCTGCAGAGTTAAATCCACTTACATCAGACTTGGGAAACTGGGCATCATAAGCACACTGACATTTAATGTTTTGCCTGCCATTTTTGCAGCTTATGTCACAAGAAAGTGCTGTGTTCCTGCCATCTTCTGTCTGAAACTTCTCCCTTCTTGGCTTCTGTTTGCTTCTCAACCCCATGTTCACCACCTCTTTCACTCCTTTCCACACCACTACTCAGGCAGGACCAAGACATTACACCATTTCCCCTGCAGCCTTCCCTCTCTCTGGCATCATCCATCCCTTGTGCTGCCCCTCATGCCTGGCACTTTCTAGTCTCTCTCTTGCCAACATGATCAGCTTCTTGAATTCAGCTCCTTCCCCAACACTATTGCTTTCTTTCCCTCCAGCTCCAGTAATTTTTAACCAATTTAATGTAAAGATCCATAATGTGGCAGTCACAGCACACAGCTGCAAGAAATGCTTTACAACACTGCATGGTCCAAGGCATTTCAAATCTGAAATATTTTCTTATATTATATGCTCCTCAGCAGCCCTTGTCCAGTGTTCGGATTGCACATTGCTGTGGTTTGTAATTGTCCTGGGTTCACAGCTTCCAATAAAGCCAAGGCATGGCCCAGCCTCAGAAAGGTGTTGGACCAACTCCACAGCTGCTTTCCAAAGCATCCATCTTCACCTCATGCTTTGTGCTGCAAATAGGGTTTTCAGACCTCTTTTTCAAACTGGTCTAAAAGAACTCTCTTATTCCAAGGATCAGTCTTAATAGGGAACTTTTCATATATGGTGGGAAGAATAGATGTTCCTCTTTGGGCCAGGGAAAAGAAAAGAACTCCTCTGACAGCAGCAATGCCCCATTCAAGGGTTATGACTGCACAAAAGAGTCTGAAGAATCTGGAGAAAGTCTGGGTGAATGAGAAAGGAAGCCTGACAGAAATTGGCAAAAAGAGAGTTAATAAACCTAGAAATAAAACCTGGCATAGCAGGGAGAGCAGCATCAGCCACAAAAAATTTGTGAACACCTCTCTTGAGAAGAGGGACTGCTGCTATGGACTGCAGCATCTCATACAAAATGAGACAGCAGTGACCAATGCTGAGTGCTGCTCAGTCCCTCCTCGCCATGCCAGCAGCTTCACAGCCTGTCCCAGGCACAGTATGATCGAGAGCCCCAGCGTTTCAAGGCATGGGACAGCACAAGCCAGCTGGACCCCATTTTCTGGTGACAATCCACAAATTTTTCCCCTTCACACATATAAGCCCATTCATCTTGCCGTTCTATGCAGAGCTGGCCGTCTCTTGTATAAACACTGCGTTGTGTGTGTGGCATGCTGCAATACTTCAAGGACATTGGAATGCACTTTATCAGCACTTTTAAACACTGCAGCTTTATGAGGGGAGTCTGAAAATGTATTTACCATTCCAGAATGTGCACAGATGTGCTTTTAATATAACATCCTGATGTTTTTCTTCTCTTCTCATGACCCATGCTGTCCAGGCAAGGGCGCTCACCCTTCCTTGTGCTACCAAATGCTACAGGAGTTCTCCCTGGCACACCAACCAACAGTTTTCTCTCACTTGAAGCAGCTCCTTCACACTTTCTGCTGATGCTTTTCTATGGGGAACCTCCTTAACCATGCACACTTGCTACACAGCTGTTTTCTAACCAAAGTCATCAGTATTTATATCTCTCCAAAGACCTTCCTCCTGCTCACCAACAGTGTGTGCAGAGCTGTTGATTGCTAGGAGTGTAGCATAGCAGGTCATGCAGGTTGCCATGGACAGATTACGGACAAACAGACAACATGGAGCTCTTCTGGGCTCCTCCCAGACAGCTGGAAACGAGAGATATTTGGGACTAAGGGGGAATGATGCCTCCTGTGGTGCTGAAGTCACCATGTGCTTTGAGGCAGAGCTTTCAGGAAAGCTCTTCTGATCTTAGGGTCATGTTCAGCCCTAGGCTCAGCCCGGCAGAAGTGAAAGATGGACAATGAAAAATCCATCTTGGCTCTTCTGGTTGTAGTGGATCAAAGGAAATCAGTCCTCCCCAGCTGGAGGAAAGAAGGAAAAGATTCCATAGGGCAATAAAACACAATGAAGTAGGAAGGAAGAAGAACCCGCACAAAGGACTTCCCTTGGGAAATTCAAGAAGCACTTAAACCCATTCTCTCTAATCTGAGCTGCTGCTTTTACAGCTCGTTTGACAGAATCCATTTCCCAGCTATATTCTCCTATATCTATGATGTCTGTCTTGGGTATTTACTGTTTGCATAGATCCTCCCAGGTGAGCTGACGGGCCCAGCAAAGGCAGAAAAGCAAAGGCAAAACGCCCAGGTCCCTCTCTGGTGCCAGCTCTCAGTGGCTCACAGTAAGCTGCTCACAGAGAAGCAGTTATTAACAACAGGGATCTTCTGCAACATGCAGAAAAGCATCACCCCATCCAGAGGCTGGCGTCTTATGCAAGCCTGAACTATGAGGTTACCTTCCTCATTTTGGAGCAGGGCTCACACATGTCCCTACGAGTGTTGCAGAGAGCTAAGCAACAACTTGGGGGTGCAGCCACAGCTCAGTTGCTAACAGCTGGATGAAATCCACTGTGGCCACTGTAGCTGATCACAAGCAACACAGCACAAGGCAACACATAAACCCCATAAATTCAAGAAATGACAAGAATGTAAAATAAATTCACTAGGGGCTTGGCTCAACAGGAGCATGATTTGTTCCTGTGTGAAGATCCACCTGAGACACTATACACTACTTAATCCCTGGTGCTGGGGCTAGCTCCCATTTGTGTCAAATGAAGATATTCCATTTACTTTAATGGATCTGGAACAGTCCCAAGCAGAGCTGTATAATAAGCAATGGTTTTATTCAAGAAGAGAAATAGCCTTCCTGATCCCATCCTACTCCTCTACATCAGCTGTAGGTCAGAATCTGCAGCTCCTGCTTTATAAGCTGAGTCTTCTCCTAGGGAGCTGAGTGTTTGAAACCAACCAACCAACCAACCAAAGTGGTGTTTTCAATGGGGAAAGAGATTTATCCAATTGCCAAGAGTAACAGCTTCAGACGATGAGCTGGACTATGCCTGACTCAAACACTGATTTTATACCCCTTGTAGTTTATAAAGTGTAAGCTTCCTACCTCTTGGTTACATTTTCCCTTAAAAACATTCCTTATCTTGGAGCAGTAGCAGAAGCCCAGACAAATACACAAATTGAAAAGACAACAGAAACATTTTGTGCCAAGGAAGTATGAATGTAAGTGGGTCTAATAACCATGGAAACAAAACATGTGTTGTACAAAAATGATTCACACTGTTTTTGGGACTATTCTGGAAGGCAATAACTTACTGTCTTGAAGGCTGCATAGCAAAACACCACAATCAGAAAGCCAGGAGTACAGCTTTCCCTTATTCCTGCTAGGACACAACTCAGACTCCTGCTGCCAGGAGCCTGTGGTAGTGGAACCTCAGGGTATAGCACTGAAGGTATACATCATCTTTGCACCATCTAGCCTGTGCACACATAGGTGTGCTGCCAGTGGTGGGGGTAGGCTCCTGCTCATAAAGCTACATCCACTCTCCCCAGATCCCTGGAAACCTCAGGCTGGGTGTTAAAACCCATCATGAAGGTCATCATCACTCTCCATGTGCTGGGGAAGGGAGGAGAATGGTGGAGCCACACACCAGCCAGCACTTCTCTGGATCTAGTCTGCAAGTTTCCCCAGCTCACCATGCCAGCTTGACACAGTGTCCTGTGAACTTTGGCCTAAAGTTAATGTATAAAATAGACATTGTAAAACGCCCAGGTGACCTTCTGCATCAGTCAGTCCCTGGCCCCAGTGTCTGCTTCCCCTTACCCTGTGCACATGTGGGACCTCCTCTGCTCTCCCCACTTCTTACAGTAATTCCTCACCAAATAAACAAACAAAAACCACACATACCTCACTGTAAAACACCTGAAACACAGTGATAGCATTCAATCCACCTGGCAGCATATTACAGTGGCTTTCAAACTCTAAACAAGCTCTACACCACCACAGCCTTACTTGTGAAATTATTTATCATGGGTTGGTTTACAGAGTCTTTTATAAGTTTCCTATTGGCTAATAATGGCCTGGAGGTTTTACATCTTCTGGCTTGACGTATTCCATGTTTATGAGGCAGGGAGCTTGACTCCTGGAAGAGATTTGCAGTCTGGAGCCATGCTGTCTGCCAGACTGTATGCAATAGGTATCATTTATGCATTAAGAACTGCACTGGCAGAGCACTTTGCTTTGAACACAGGGCTGGGCTGGATGATGGGTGCCTGTCTACCACAAGAAGTGGGGTCACGTATGGCTAGTCCTCTTCAGTCCCACTGGGATTCAAGTATTTTTCACCAGGAATAAATCAGAGATATGCTTCCATCCAACAGGGCCTCAAAATTAAGGAGATGCTGGTTTTTGCACCAACATTTTCCTAGCTGTGGTGTGTCAGAATTAGGCAACAGCCACCCTTTTGGAAATTATTGGACACTTTAGTTTTCCATTTGCCATTCACCTCAGGGATCCCAGCTGAGGAAACACCTCTTCCCTCTATCACCCATGAGTGTCTACAGTACACAACCCTTCCTTCAAATCCCATGGGAAGTGCAGATACAGCCAGGACTAGGAAAATGTGCACTTTGTCATAGCAATCAGTTCACAACAGATACTATAGATGAGAAGCACTGCAGAATAAAAATGTCATTGCTGAGTAACAAGCTGGTAGCTTTTCACTCAATAACCTAAAATATAGGTATGTTTATGATATTAGAATCAATACACTGGAATTCAGGACTTATAACACTTATCTTGACAATATGTTCTAGTGTGAGGTGTCGCTGCCCATGACAGGGGTGTCAGAACTGCATGGTCCTTTCCAACCCTAACTATTTTATGAGTTTGTGATTCTATGATCTGCAAATTACACAGTAACTGTAAGATTAGAAGTCCAGATATACAGGTAATAGCTTCGTTAGGGGGATTCTGAATGCATGTGTTTGTATAAGTTTATATATAAATGCAAAACAAACACAGTGTGGAAGCTGAGAAAGCATTTCTACAATTTTGGGTTTTATTGACCATAACAGGGAAGAGCCATAAGGGAAAAGGTAAAAGCTTTTGTTTTGGAAAATGACTGCTGGCTTCAGAGAGATGTAACTGTCAGGCACCAGTTAAGTGCTAAGTGTATTAAAAGAACATCCTGTTCCCAACTAAATCCTTAAAATGAAAAATAAATAAAAGAAGGAAAGAGGCACCTGCAAGAGTGCCATTTATTTTTCCCTCCTCTTTTTAATTTATTTTTCTGGTTATGGTGATCTTTCTTGAGGCAGCAATGAGAAGAGATTAAATTCTTCCTGTCAATTCAGCAGCAAGAAAAACCTGCAATTGGGAATAGGCAGCCACAAAAGCTCACCACGATTACCAGCTAAACACAGAGATTTTTGCTCTTGTTCAGAGATTAGGGAAGGGGGCAGCATCCAAGGGCAGCTGGACTTGACTCGAGGAGTAGCAAGCAGCAGGCCAGCACTGCATTGAACAGAAGGAGTCAAGCAGTAGCAAACACAAGCGTGTCACGGCACAAGCACAAGCAACTGAGCTCTGCCATGGGCTGAGAACCAGCAAAGCTTGCTGATCTGTATGAAGTCTGTCAACTCTGGTAGCCCAGCACATTGGTTTTAGCCTCAAAAAGGAGATGTTTCTGGTGTCTGCTCTGCACAAGCTCCAAACATAGGGAAAAACCACCCCACAACACAACCACATCTCGTGGTCATGCCAGTGAGTTTTAAGGCCCTTTCATACTGCTGGAGCAACCAGAGGAGGTGTGTGTATGAGTGCACCTTCTACAGCTGGCTGGCTTGATGCCGAGCAGCGCAAAAGGAGTTTGTTTGTGTTACCTGCCTACATGAGACATCATCCTCATTTGTGCTACCTGCCTAATACTAGTTGCCAAACAAACCCACTGACACATGGCAGGTGCTCATGAGGTTTTGCAGACCACCCCTGCTCTGTGCTTCTGTTACCAGCAACAGCATTTCGTATTAGCCATGGAAACCAGATGGCCCTAACATGCAGCCAGTGCACAGCAACCTCTGTTCTTTCCATTTTCTAAACTTTCCCTTGAATCCATTATTCATACAGGTCATTCTCTTGCAAGGTTAAATGAAAACCACAGCATGCTCTGTACCTGCCAGATAAAATTAGAGCTTTTGTGGCTCAGCATTCAGACACCCTTCCCTTTCTCCACAGGAAGTCACAAAATTATCACCAAGCTGCTTTAGCATGACAGCAGAGAGGATTTGGAAGAGACATTTAGGAGCAGGAGAGTGAGATATGTTCACTGGAAGCTCATTCCAGTGAGAAAAATTAAGATGCTTTAAGTTGCTGAGTAAAAAGAGCTGGTTTAACAGTATAGCGAGCACGTGAGGTGATGACATTTTCTAGGAGACTGGAAAATGTTTGGTACCAACATCCTACAGCACACAAAGGAAGATTCAGACCAGGAGGTTTAGGGACTTTCTGAAATTCTAGTTAACTTAAATATCTTCTGTCTAGTTTGATTGCCAGAGGGCACTGAGGACATTTTATAAAGCAGGAAAATTTGGAGGATACAAAAGGCACTCAGCTATGTAAAAGAGCTTTTTACTTTCTGTGTGCAAGGAAGCTACTCCAACTGCAGATCTCTGCCACTGGTCTCCTTCAAACTCAGTATCCAATAATATGTCTTTCTTCTAATACCAAGTACTGTTCAATCCACTTTCCATTTACCACAGACAGCCTTTCTCAAGCTTTGCAGATGTCAGACCCACGCTGTTATTTTGGAACTGCTGGCCAAATGCTTAAGGGCAGTGTCCTGGCACTCACCATCATGGGATATGTGCAGAGGAAGTACTTAGGACCCAAGTGTCCTTGCCATGCATATTTACACAAAAGTCCTGAAATAAAATCTCTGTGACGTACCAAGTCCTTGTTTCTGCTTTCTGGGCAGCTCCCTCAATTGTCTCCTTTGATTGAAGATCCCAAGAGAGATGCTCTTGGCTACCTTCCCTTTGCCCAAAATTTCAGTGTGAACTTTAAATGCTGAAGTTGTTTTCTTCCAAAGCTCACAATTTCATGGAGGAATACAGGAGATCTAGGAAGCTGAAATAGGTCATTTACTAATTATCAGCAAAAATGAGAAGGGAAGCAGAAGCTGATGCTCCCAGACTTCTTGGAGCTGGAGTTTGCTGGAAGCATTGCCAGCTCTGAGGTCTGTACAACTGTGGGACTCTGGCAACACAGCATAAATAGCTATTCACACATAGGGCATATAATAAAGAGTTTAATGAAGAGTTTAATCAGAATACTTAAAATAATGGCTGGAAATAGCCAAGTATGAGAAGATCAAGATAAAGTGATATGCTATTTGCATTTTCTTCTTGATAGAAAACCTTTGTTGTCTGCAATTAGTGCAGCAATGCAACATATAAAACAATTGTTAACTTGGGCAGAAGAGGGAAAGGAGCAGAAAGAAACCAGCCACAACACATGGAGCAGGACACCAAAGCGGGATATCACTGTTGCTTCCAAGCAGTCAGAATTGCAAAGAGGGATCCAAGAGCTGAAGCTCAGGCCAATGTAGACACAAGAGGCCAGTTCAAATATTCAGGGCTTTGGGGGTTTGTCTCATATGGACTGTCCAGAGCCTGGAAACATATCTATCAGCCAGCAAAACCTAAACCTTAGAGTCCACCTTTTTTGCCAGCTTTCCAGGAAAGGTACACTTCTGATTTCACAGTTCTAACCTCAAGCTGTTATCAGCATACAGCTCACTATCAAAAGATAAGAGGTTCTTATGCTATTATCAAAATCTTCTGGAGAATGAGGGGAAGAAGAAAGGTCTTCTAATAGATACAAACACTTCAGTCAGTGAATAATCTTCTTAGAGAGCCTGACTGTATCGTGGTCTCCTATTATCGTACTTGTCATGGGAGAAGAATTTGCTCTCTGAGCACTGCTGCACCAATTGGAAAGCTTCAGACCAGGAAGGGAAAGGCAGTGCTGGGGTCTGTGGCTGCAGCCTGATCCTTCTCCCAGTTACACCAGCACCATGAGTGCTGGGGTGTGCATTTCCTTTACCAATGAGGCTACAGGACAGGAAATACCACCATGGGAATGAATTCCAGCTCTGCCAGGGGAAGATTGCTACTCCTGCAAACCTGACTTCCTTCAGCCACCACTTTAATCTTTATATATCTACAGAACACGTTTAAAGTCAAATCTATCCTCCAAGGTAACAGTGATGGATGACAAGCAGACCTGCCCTAACACCAGAGGGTGTACAGTGAGGGCTCTCATCTGCATTTCCCTGGCATGTACAACATCAGGGGTACTGACTAGCACCAGGGTAAGGGAAACTGGGACAACTGAGAAATAATAACTATGGTTTTTCACCCTAGCAACCTAGGCTTCCATCCCAGACCATACTGACCACAAGGCATGGAAAGAAGATTGTAAAACTGCCTTGCTCACAATTTCATCCTGTCAGTTGTAGGTAAAACCACTGAGTAAGCTAAGCCTGTGGTTCTCCAGCTGCAAAGTAGAGATCAAGATGTGTCTGCATGCATTTTAGTCAGAATAGAGGTACCAGGCAGTTCCTACAGTCTTGCCTTGCAACGGGTTCACAGACTGGATTGGAACCCTACAGTTAAGCTATTCTTTGACTTCCAGCTCTCAACAGTACTTCTGGGATCCTGACTTGTGGGACAGGATGACAGCTCATTTTTCACTGCACTCCCTGCTGTTAGATGAAAGTTATCCAGAGTGCATCTACATCACCACCACTGCAGCTCTAGGAATGTCGAGCCTTGATCCTGAAGTAAGATGAGCAGTAGGGCTGCAGTGAACCTTGCCAGGCCAAACGGCTGATTTGAGAAGCAGGTGAGACAAGCCTTGCTCAGACCACATGTGGCAGAACTTGATCCTGGGACACACCACAGTGAAAGATACCACAAGGCTGGTTTTATTCCCAGCAGCAATGACCTCCTTGGAACACCTTTCTTTTACATCTCAGACCTTCATACATTGATGCACAGGCAGAAGCCCCAGCACCACAGAACTGGGATGCCTCAACACAGAGGAGGAAGCAAACGCTGCCTGAACATAGAAATGGATATCAGACACAATTTCATTGTGGAGATAAAGGCTAAGAGCAAAGCAAGGGAGTGCTGGGTGAGATGTTACCATGGAACAGCAGTTCACATGTTCTTGGTCCCCCACTGATGAAAGGGAAATCAGGTGAATTACTCTTCTGTTGCAAGCTAAAGATATCACACTGAGACTTACTGCAGTTCACCTTCCTGAAAATAAGAAGAGAGAGGTTTAGTAGCCTATCCTATAGTAAATTGTCACAGCACCTAGAATTCAAAAAAAAATTCTGATTAAAAAAAGAGAGATGTATTGAAGAGCAAAGGCAATTAAACATCTGAGTCAGCCACCAAGGAAAGACATGAATATCTGGAGTATTTTCAAGGGAAGAGAGTTTTTTTTCTGGAGGTGGAAAATAGCCAAACACTGTTTCCCAACATAAGCCCAATGACCATGGATAACTTCCATGGTGCCCACTAAGACAATATTTAAACAAGAGGATCCTTTCATGTCTTACACAAAATAAGGAGGTGACACTTGACCAGATCCTTCCTAGAAGTGTCTGTAGTAATTTTGTGCCCTCACCAACTGGTGGAAGCACAGGAATGGCAGAATAACTGATGTTGGAGGGGATTTCTGGAGGGGTCTGTTCCAAATACCTGCTTAAGGCAAAGCCAGCTTAGAGCAAGTTGCTAAGGGCATTTTTCTAGTTGAGTTTTTCATATGTCCCAGGTCTGAAATTCATGCCTCTTTCAATGTTTGATCCCCCTCATATAGAAAAGAATTCCCTAATACCAAACCAGAACTTCCATAATTGAAACTTACGTCCAGAGGAAGCAACTTGGAAGCCTGAATTAAGCATCACTATTGTTGGTGATCACCTCAGCAGTGAGGAGCTTTGGTACAGCCCCAGCTGGGATTGCACTCTGGTGTGGGGTAAGAAAAGGGTCTTGCAGGACCATGCCAGCAACCTTCCTACTTCTCCCTCAGGACTTCTCAGGCCTTTCTGCTGATCGTAGCAAGCTGTTGTGTGGTCTGTGCAGGGAGGTTGCCGTCTGCCAGCACTTTGCTCTTTTCAGCTGGTTTAATTATTCTCTCATAATAACTCTTCCCCTCTTTCTATGAATAACAGATGATCAACGTGGATTACATGGTGCTTCAAAAGCTGCTGTGTATGTCAAGGGAGTGCTTTCCAGCCACCTTCCCCACGTCCCCCAAGATCTGCGGGGGCTGATCTTGCTCAACTGACTCTGGAGTCCTAACTTCAATAATGACAGTATTGCCAATACTGATGTTGAACTAAATGCTTTCCATGTTGGGGCACAAGTAACAATAGTCAATATTTTGGTGAAGCTGAATTACAGGCAACAGTTGCAACAGCTGCCTTTAGTTTTGGCTCTAACACCCTGCTCCCCAGTGAGGTACAACACACCATTTGATGAATTCCAAACTCTCTTCTTCAGTTACAGTTTATTAAAAGATTGATTAAAACACTGGCACAACAGTGGCCACAGGAATATTTTTACAGCAACATCATCCCAGAAGGCTTTGGAAATGCAGAATTGTGTCTAAATTGGGACACCATTCATGCATGGTTTGAACTGGTGTTCAGAAAGCCAGTGCTCACTGTTAAATGAATATTTTGTTACAAAAAAACAAATCTACATCTTCTCTAGGCTCAATATTGACACACTCTGTTACAGACATGGTAAAGTCTGAGAACAACTTTTGAGCTTTGAAATCACAGTATAGATCAGCAAGACATGGAAAAACACTGATTGCAAACAGCTGGTGGACATCACACTGAGCAGGAAGATCTTCACTGAGTTCAACAAATTACTCTTCCCACTGTGCTGTCTGGATGCAGAATTTAATGCAAGTTGTGCAGGAGTTGAGTGACCCTTCCACAAGACACACTTTACCTGTTCCACATGTACCAATCCTGTATCCCATTTTATGAACCCACGGGTCATGGCTTTGTCCTGGGTTCAGCAGTTGCAGTCAGTTTTTCTTCTCTTTAGTAGCTGGTGTTTTG
>NDXB01008889.1:4632-31387 GCA_002631895.1 Agapornis roseicollis
GGTGAAGGAGGGTGATCCTGCCCCTCTACTCTGCTCTCATGAGACCTCACCTGGAGTATTGTGTGCAGTTGTGGTGTCCTCAACAAAAAAGGACATGAAGCTGTTGAAACAAGTCCAGAGGAGGGCCACGAGGATGATCAGGGGATTGGAGCACCTCCCGTATGAAGACAGGCTGGGAAAGTTGGGGTTGTTCAGCCTGGAGAAAAAAAGACTGTGTTGGAGACCTCATAGCAGCCTTCCAGTATCTGAAGTGGGACAATAGGAATGCTGTGGAGGGACTTTTCCTTAGGGACAGGACAAGGGGTAACAGGTTAAAACTGAAACAGGAGAAGTTTAGAGTAGATATAAGGAAGAAGTTCTTTCCTGTGAGGATGGTGTTGCCCAAGGAAGCTGTGAATGCTCCATCCCTGGCAGTGTTCAAGGCTGGTTTGGACAGAGCCTTGGGTGACATGGTTTAGTGTGAGTTGTTACTCAGAAAACACAAATGATGTGCAACACAATTGCTTGGCAGCCTGATCTGAGCAGCAGTCTGGGTCTTCCAGATAACTCCCCCTAGTTTATATACTGGGCATGACATGCTGTGGTATGGAGTACCCCTTTGGCTAGTTTGGGTCAGGTGTCTTCTTCTTCCTGGCTTCTTGTGCCCTTACTCACTCCCAGAGCATGAGTCTGAGAAGTCCTTCATCAGGGTAGGTACTACTGGGCAACAAATAAAACATTGGTGTGTTATCAGCATTGGTCTCAGATAAAGTTAAAACACAGCACTGCACCAGCTACTAGTAGGAAAAATAACTGTTACAGCTGAAACCAGAACAGTAAATTACGAGAGAGCAACAAGTAAATGTGCCAATAAAAAAGCTAGTGGAATAGTAATTCCATGAAAAATCAGATTCTAAAATCAGATGGGCAGGGGGGTTGGAACTAGTTTATCCAACCCTAACTATTCTATGATTCTAAGCAGTAATAGTTTTGTTGTTGTGGTAGAGGGTGAAAAACTGGCACCAGCCAAATGCCTTCAATTAGTTATGAAGGACAACTTGGAATAGAGGTTTTAAACCAAATAACAAATTCATTTTCTGTAGCTTTTCTGCTAACAATAAGAAACAGCTACCAAACAGAATAATTTTATGAAGTATTGGGAACCTGGCTCAGGAAGACTGTCTTCCAGATGGAGCAATGGGAATAAATCAGTCAATCCTCCTATAGGAGCTGACTGCTTGTATAGTGCTTGGTCTCTCTTGCCACTCACATGAATCACTGGTACCCCTGGAACTGCACATGCATAAAATTGTATTAGAAGTGAATCACCTGCAGCATGCAGCTATTAGCCCACCATCCTGAAACTGCTAACCATCTTTCTCAATCATCCCCTGAGTCTTCTCAACAGTGACGTGTTTAGTTTTGCTTCATTTTATTGTCTAATAACAAATCTTCAAGAAATAAAATCTTTTTTTATAACATCTTTCATTGGAAGAGCTTTCAAATAGCTTAGCACACCAGAAAGGACACTGGGGAATGGGATGAGGAGGTCTCATCAGAGACATCAAGACAGGTCCTGTCCTCCAAGTGCCACCTGTGTCCCCCCCTACAGAGCTGTCCCTCCATACAGCTTGGGTGATTTTTGAATATAAGAGTAAAGTTTACCAAGCTAGCAAAACCTGAAAACCAGGAATCTAAGACTAAAATTAATCAGACTGACAAACTACAGGACATTGTATTCATGACAGAACTCACATATGGCTAGGAGCTGCATTACCCTTTCTTTGTTGACTAAGCTTTGGATAACAGTCTTGATAGCAGTTGGCATGAGCCTGGACTGGAAAGCATATCTCAGAAATCTGATAGATAATCTGCCTTTCATGAACAAATCTATCCCTCCAAATGGCTGGATCAGGCATCTTTTCTCACTGCTCCAATTTATACTTCAGCAGAGCTTTGAGCTGTCAGGCCTCAAAGGTGCAACATAGGAAGAACTTGTCTGTTAGTCTTCCTCTGATCTGAAATACAGTCAAAAAGCAACAGCAAAAAAGAACTACATTTAGATAAATGCACATAAAATTGGATGAGAAATCATGACTATCCATATACTGAGTTTTCTGTTTAAAACCTGAGGAGAGACTATAAAGGAGAATCTAAGGAAGCAGGAATGGTGGGAATTGCAGTTTCTAAGTGGTTTAAAGCATGGCTGCACAACATAGTAGATATTATATGTTTGCTTTAGGGTAGGAGTGTAGAAAACTGCAAAGCTCCTTTTTCTATAAGGAGATAAGCACTTCCAGCTTCTCTGCCAGTCTCTAACTATCAGAAGCTTATGCTAGAAGCTTCTTTATCAGTTTTATGCTTTAGCATCCTTGACTGCAGTCAAGGGTCTGATGTCAATGAAGTACTCTCATCATGTATTACCACATGCATGATTAGTGCTCCTCAGAATCAGATCAAACTTATTTAAACACTGTCTCAATCAAAAAGCCTGTGACAATTGCACTTGCCATTACCATAACTGAGTTTTGGGGGAAAAAAACAGAGCTTTTGTCCCTTTCGTGTGTCTTTGGTGTCTCTGGACAAAGCTAACCCGTGATTATTTGCCTTTGATATTATCAGACTCTGAACCAGTAGGGAATGCACTTCTTTTTTTCCTGGCACTTCATACGTGAACAGATCACAGAAAAAGGCAGGAACAGCTGCTATTTCTTCATTCCTGGTTAGTGATAGAAACTTCATTTCATTACAGGGCTGAGTTGAAAAGCTGATCTTAGAGTGTATGCTTCCTAGGCTGGCATGTATAGATGCACTTAGAAGCTGATTCTTATCAGAATTTTTCTATCCCAGTGTTGATGTCATAGCATTTTATGTTACTGTTCCTCTGAAAAATTATGTAAGGTTATCACACAATTTATAGCTTTCCTCTGATTCTGATGAAATAGGAACACTGCTGGGAAAGGCAATGCTAACTTTCAGGGACAAAATAAAAGCAGCAGCCATTGACCTTTGAGATCATAAAATTATGAAAAAAAGCCTCCCACTTCTCTGAATTGTAATGAATTTCTTCCTTTACTCTGGTTTAGGTTTTCCTCAGCTCAGAATCTATTGCTGAATAAAAATTTGGCATTTTTGAGTTGCTGAAGCAGGTCCAGAAAAGGGCAACAAAGCTGGTGAAGAGTCTGGAGAACAAGTCTTATGAGGACCAGCTGAGGGAACTGAGGTTGTTTAGTCTGGAGAAGAGAATGCTCAAGTGGGGACCTTATTACTCTCTACAAGTACTTGAAGGGTGGTTGTAGTGAGGTGCAGGTCAACCTCTTCTTCCGAGTAACAAGTGATAGGACAAGAGGTAATGGCCTCAAGCTACAGCAGGGGAGGTTTGGTCTGGATATTAGGAAAAATTTCTTAACTGAGAAAGCAATCAGGCATTGGAACAGGCTGCCCAGGGAAGTGGTGGAGTCACCATCCCTGGAAGCGTTAAAAAATGTGCATACGAGGCCCTCAGTGATATGGTTTAGTGGCAGTCTTGGCAGTCCTGGGGTAATGGCTACCTTTTCCAACCTAGCCAATTCTATGATTCTATGCATACACATGCTACATTATAACTGCTCTGCCTAGCAAATCTTCTTGCATCTTTATAAAGACCAGAGGTTATTAGCCACAAGACAAAAATCTCCAAGAAAACAAGTTTTTGCAATTCCAGTGCTTGCAGAACTGTATATTCCTCATAAGGTATACATGAATTTCATTGCCTTTAAAATCAAGTGCGGCTTTCTCATCTGGCTCTGCATTACAGGATTTACTGTTCCCTATATATGCACCCCAATTCCCAGAAGAAGCAGTAGTGCTTAGACATGAGAAGACATCACTGGCTGGCCTTGGGCATTATCTGTGTACTTAATGTACCTCTCTGTAGGTATGTCTCAAACAAAGAGCTGACTTATAAGCATTAAAAAAAAATTCACAATAAATGTTAACTATTAACAGACAAAGGTGATACATGTAGGTGTTTCATATCATGAATAAGCAGGGCATAAGGTGCTTGTCTTTTTATTAGCATGTGAATATATTACTGTTATACAAGTGACACCTAGGGAAATGAATAGTCTATTATACCATAGGGTTCTCATTAAAGATAACCTTTCCTGAGGTTGCTCAATGGTGAAGCTCCGAAGTGGATTAGTAGGAAGCATGAAGAGAATGAATGAACTTTGCAGTGACTACTTTTTATAAAGACTGCAGGTAATTAAAAAGACTAAAGGTATCTGGAGAATTACAAGTCTAATAGTGTTCTAACGGTATTTTAAAAACATCTAACGATGGAGTCAATTGAGCTTTACAAATCATTTAGCTGGTCCTGGCATTAAGAAGTAGCTTTTATGTGATGAAGGAATTAGAAGTTAAATATTGGCTCAATAAGACTTTTCTTATTTGCAGTGTTGGCCCTTATTATATCATATGATTTATGTAAATTGTAGTGCAGAAGCCTTTTCAGTATCGGAAAACTCTACCTTGCAAATCCATTAGCTTTCAGCCACTGTGTTCATGAAGAAGTACAAGACAAAATATGCACTGAAGGCATCTGAGCACAAATCCAGGCACTACGGGGACATGCATGGTCAGGGTCAGGAAGGAATTGTTACTTGCTGCCTTCCCCTGGAGCTCAGAGAGGAAAGCAAGTATTCCTGAGGAAAGGACTATCTGTCCAAACAGCAGAGGGCTTTATTTTTATCTTGGCTCTTAGTAGACCTGTGTTCTCTGTATGTAAATGTTTAGAGTGAAGATTCAGGTGAACAGATGAGGATCTGGATTTTCCAGGGTGGGATTTAATTCATTCAGCTGTCCTGTGCCTATGTCTTAGGAATGTAATGAAACAACTCTTTCTGAGGAAGTCCCTAAGTTCCCTAGATATTCAAAAGGAGAAATACAAATGGCTTTAAAGCCATCAGAGCAAGTCATGTACACCTAATTCATGTGCTCAAGCTTAGGTGAGTAAGAACTCCCTCTGGAGGTTTTCACAGTCACCTACTGGTTTTTATTGACGACAAAGTAAATTTAAGCATTTCAGAAAGACTGATCTTCAAAGCCTTAAAATACAGCTCTGTTTGATGCATAATTGGGGTGAACTGCATCTAACCATGCACTTCAATAAAAAAATTACAGTATCTTGATAAGGACGAAACAGCCAATACAGATTCTAACCATGAAGATAAAGGGAGAAATTTTGATATAAAATTTCTTTGTTGACTGATTTCATAACAACAGAAAATGTTCTGCATTTCACATTATAGAAATTCACAGAAGGCAGACATTCCTGCAGACTGGGAAGCTGTTTCCTTACTCCACTGCCTAATGACTCTGATCAGGTATATAATTATAATTATAATAACAATATAGCATTTCCCAGATTTAATGGCAGAAAAGCCATTAAATCTACTAAGGCTGTACTGTCTCATAGATAGCCTAGTAGCAGCAGGAGCAACACTGAGCTCTGGAGGCCCAAGTGGAGTAGGCATCAGTCAAGCCATGTTTCCTCAATGTTCATGCCTTTTCCAGGCAAGAACCTCAGAGGAAATCATACCCATCCAGAGCACTCTCCAGTCCTTCAACCTGCTGCTATGACTCCAAGGCAAAGTCAGTACTTGGCTGGCTGTAGCTGCACTTAAAATAAAATAAAGCAGCTTTGTAAGGACTCCTTTGTGTTCTCACCATCTGAAAAGACTCCATGCATTCTGCTTTGCTATTCCTTCATCCTTCTTTCAAACCTTCTCTGGAAAGATCTGTCTTCCTGTTTCTCTTCTTCTGTTTACTTGCCTTTGTGGAACATTTTATCTTTGCAAAACATTTTAAGATTCACTTTGCATGAAAGACACTGTCCTGAGGAAAGGCCAGCTCATATTGTGCTATTTGCCCAGAAAGCAAGAAAGAGCAACTTAATTACTTTGGAGCTGCAGTGCTTCTCACTACCATGGCCTGCGTGAGATCCTGACACAGCCACCAGCATTGACTGCGAGAGGCATGATCTTGCTGACAACTCCTCCAGTGCTGCTTTAACCAATGTCACTGAGCAGCTCACAGCAAATGAACAAGCTGCCACAAAGAGCGGCAAGACATCAGTGATGTAATGCAATCTAGATAAACATCAGGAAATATCAGTGACCTCCAAAAATCAAAAGCTTTTCTGCCTCCTCCTCTGCTGAACAAAAGTGTACCTTCTTCCAGCAGTGCTGTTCACCTCCTCTTGAGAGGTGCTTTATTCAGGAAAAGAGTGAAGAGTCAGAGCACAGCTGCAAAAACTGAATTCCCACTCCTTGCCTAAGTACTGGTATCTTTTTGTAGTTACACAAGCTAGGATCATGTAGCTACATTATGTAGGTTGAAATTGTGAGACACACTGGATAGAGCTGATCTGACTTCTGAGTTTCTCCCAGGGCCCAAATTTGCTCATGACTATGCCTGATGCTGTGGGGTAAGCACATTCATCAGTAGCACTTAGGAATTTCTTCATTCCTCAGTGAATTAGGTTTTGAACTAAAATCCACCAAAGTGAGAAAAATCCAAGGGATCACAATTTATCTTTAGAAAGCACTGATTTCTTTTTGGTCAGTGTTAGCAACTGCATACCTGGCTTACCAGCCACTTCAGTATTTGCCTTTCCTTCCCTTCTTCCTCCTGCTTGACCTTAGGGGGAAAATCTTTCTGCCTGTCCTAGCTTATAATTCCACTGGTGGAATAACAGGGCTATAAAAGAAGCATTTCTTATGAGTTCTTTTTAAAAATATGTAAACGTTTGGGTTTACTGCTTTTGCTTCTCCTATCTCCTTATAATTTTGCACCTGGGCCCCTATCTATGTGACAAAATCAATGTTGAGAACTTTAATTCACATCTGTTTATATCCAGTGGCATCCTCAACACAGGACTCACACCAAAGAGACCCCCAGTTGGAGTACACAAATAAGAGAGGACATAGCAAAATGTCAGCTTTTTTTCTTACTTTTTTTTGGTGTGGTTTCTGCAGGATTCTTCCCCTCTAATCTAATTATTGACAGTTCTGTAGTACACATCTACAATATTTCTTTCCTCACAGTTTCAACAGGCTTTATTTGTTATTGCCACAACAGCTCCTGCACTCAGCAAGTCCACTGCTGAATGTGCCCTTTTCTGCAGCAGCTGCAGGTTGAACTGAGCGAGGTTAGGGATATAATAGCACCACCTGATACTCTATTCTTTTTGAGTTCATACACCATACATGCCTTTCCAACCCAAGAAGAAAAACCTAAATAAAAACAACAACCCAACCACAAAAACATTGACTTTCTTTTCTCACAGGTGAAATATGGAAAGGAGACTTTTGCCACTTGAAAGTCAAACCCACATCATACACATACCACTTCATTCACAGGTTATTATCAAGGAGAAATGAGGTTCAACCACTGCCATGTTTTAGAGGTGCACTTGGCAGTCCTGGGGTGACAGTTGGACTTGATTTTAAAAGTCTTTTCCAACTTAGTTGATCCTATGATTCTGTGATTCTATGATCCCTTGTGAATGATTTTCCCTTTAAGATTTGCCTTTTATTTATTTATTCATATGTCTTGTTCCTCCAAAACTGTTTCATGATATCCCAAGTTACTCTTCTACTGAAATGACATAGAACCATATCAAAAAGAACACATCCCACAGAAGTGCCTCTGCAGCATATTACAAACTGTGCAGCTCCCAAAGAGCAATTTTAAATGAAGAACAACCTTTTCTAACATCCTTTTCAGAACTGCACATGGACTTCAGCCAGACAGAAGACTGAGCTGCAGAGGGTGTATTAAACTCCCCATCTGCTCTTCGCAGGGCTCGTCACTGATTTTTAACCCACAATAAAGTCATTTGGCCCCAGAAAAATCATAGCGAATGAGACAAGTGCATCAGAAGCCAGCTGATCCTTTCCTTCCACAGTGTCTTGGGAAGGAAATGTGTCCAAGCCAGCCAACATTTTCCCATTATTTGATTCCCGAGTATGTGATAGCTGTAGGTAAGTTACTCTCCAAATGAACTAGTGAAGCCAGATTATGTTCTCATTTGCACTGCTTTATAGGCGTTATCTCAGTTGGTTTTGGCATGACTATTAATTCACTCCCGTGTAAACGATGTCAAAGTATCCTCAAGGGCCTCAGCAGCTGTCCTGAAAACTTGGAAGAGTTTTCAGAAAGACACCTGCATGTTTCCACGTCCCAGAGCGGTTGCTTTTCCAACCCACTCCTTTATTGTGCCCCGCTCCGGGTTGTGGTCCTACAAGTTGCGCCCCCGCAGGCTCTACAGCAAAGGATCCTCCATTTCCCACGGGCTGCTCTGTTCAGCTACATGTAGGTTCCGCATGCTCTCTCTTTGGAAATGGACCAGCCTGGGGAGCTGTGGAGCGACACAGCTCAGCGGTATGGGACAGCTGTGGGGCGGCAGGAGCCGGGTGTCAGTGAGGGTTTGCTTGATGCTCGCTAAATCCCGCTGACTTCCATCCTCGCAATGCCAGCGCGGCGGAGGGATTTCTCCCTCTGCAAGCGAGCGAGGCTGCCTGCCCGCACTCTCCCGCAGGCCGGCAGTGTGTGTTCCACCCCCCGCGCACAGCCGCTGCAGCCCCGCGGCAGGGGTCGGGGCCGGCGGGCGGTGGCGAGGACGGGCGAGGGGAGGGCAGTGGGCGGTGCTCCCGCCTGGGCCGCGCGGGACAGCGGCGGGAGGGGAGCTGGAGCGGGAGCCGGGTAGCGGGAACGGGAGAGGGAGCCGGAGCTGCAGCCGGAGCCGGGCGCGGTGAGCGGAGCGCGGGGTGTCTGCGGGCAGGAGGGTGCCGCGCTGCTGGTTCCGCTGAAGCCGAGCTATCTGGCCGTCTCTTTTTTTTTTAAAGGCGGTCCGCACTTGGGGCTTGGGTGCTGTTTCTCCCCCTGCTGAAATCTCGGTGCGCTTCGTCCGGTCGAGCTTCGCTGTGCCGGACAGATGAGAAATGTTGCTCGCTGCCCTTTGTGCAGCGCCGGCACCGGTTCCGCTTGGTGCCCGGTGCGAGCTGTGCCTTACCGAGGGCAGTGCCTGACCTCCGTGCCTCACCGGCTGCTACTGCTGCGGGGTTCCTTCTTGCGCTCGGTCCCCCGTGTGACCAAGGGTATATTCGTTGGGTTTTCACATGCTTTTAACTTAGGTGTGTCTTAGGCCTGTGTTTGCTTATTCCCAAATGCTTGTTGGAAAGAACCGTTGTCCTTTCTGACTTCGTGGGTCGTCAGAGTGCTTGGGTGGAATTGAACGCTTCCAGAGAGGGGAGCGTAGAGAGGGGGAGAGAGGCAGAGCGTAGGGACAGCGGCTGGGGCGTTCTGCTTCTGGCGGGAGGGATGCCGAGAGAAGGGAAGCACGGGTTGATTTCCATGTGTGAAGGATGATGCAGACTGGGGGTTTGGTATTGCAGAGCGTTGGGTCGTCACTGTGCAAGTACATTTCTGACTCTATGGGTATAAGCATAGATTGCCAGACGTGGGCTCTTTCACATTGTTTGTGGGAAGATGACAGAAAACGAATTGCTCCCTCTGCAAATAAATTGTAAATGCCCATCCAGTGTACTGGGAGAAGAGCTGAGCTTAGACAGCACAATGTAGAAAAGTAAAACAGGATGGATGCAAAAAAACGTGCCCTTTCCAAACTCTTTGTGTCTAGCTAAAAGCTACCGGCTGTTACAGCTCTTAGTAGAGGTAATAAAGTTTGGGATAGAAAGCAAGTGAAACAAACTCTTCTTACACTTGCAAATGCTAAACAATTAGAGGGAATTTGTGAAAATAGTGGTAAAGGGCTGAGTGTTTGCTACACTGGTTAACATTTATGTAAGCAAAGACAATTAGGAATGCACACTGGGTATTACTCAATTTAATTCTCAGGTGATTATAGCAGAATGAGAGAAAGATAAATAGAAGAAATGTATAAAATCTGGACCATACAGGATGCTGGTAGTTTTATTTTGGTAAGTCGTCCAGGTGGAGGGCTGTTGTCTGTTCCCTTGTAATTTTGCTTTCTACAGTCATTTTGCCCCGTTCTGATGTTTTTGTGCCTGAACAGACAGAAACAAAGGGCAGCCTGAAACCACCAGCCTCCTTCTCCCTGCTGTAAAGCCTAGAAGGGCTTTTCCTCCTTAGGGGTGGTTGCAGATGCTTGTAGCTGGGTAGTGGCTGCCTTTCTTCCCCACCTCATCCTCAGACTGAGTCATCCATATCACCTGAAGTGGTTGAAGGAGAGTTAAGAATGTCACCCCTACCTCCCTCATGTTTCCCTGGCTTTCCACTGCTCTGTCATGCAGACTTGCCTGCCTGCAGACTGCTGCTTGCTGTATCCAGTACGTGTGCATTGCTGTTAACAGGAGAGAAATGCTATAGCACCTTTAAATGAGGGGAAAGGTTCCTGGGTTATTTCAGCATCCAAGTCTACTCTAGTACTATCACCAAGTAGGTGGGTGTAGGTATATGAATGTATTTGGCTTAGGAAACTATTGCTGCTTGCATTTTGTTAACCTTTTCAGATGTAGAAGGCTGACTGGGATAGCTTGTGTCTGCTAAGTATCTTGGTTCATAACTGGGTCTTACTGGTGCAGCACAAATCATAAATTGTATTCTGTAAATTCCCCATCTGAGGCAGGAAGCAGTGCAGTTTTCCTCCCAGCCCCATCTATGCAAAAGCAAAAGAGGAATTAGCTCAATGATAGAGTACCTCCAGGAGTTACTGAAAAATCTGGTGTTTCTAATAGGTTTGAGACTTGGAATTTAAATAACAGAAAGTCAAAACATTTTCACCTCTACTTCTACTCTCTTGCAAGCACTCCTCCCCTTGTGTCTTCATGACTGCGGTTACCTCCTTTTCCTGGTTTGCACAGAGGAAATCCTGTTACAACGTAGTCAATCCATGGCGCTGCTGCAAAAACCCACCTTTTAGCCTGCATTTCCTCACTTCTGCTGCTCCCCCTTCTCCCCTGCACCAAACATGTCAGTCATAGGCTTCACTTTCAAGTGTCCTCAATAGCCTCCCCATATGTCATGTACCACCTCTCCTGCTTTACCAAGACATACCACTGGGCTTTCATCAGCCCATGCTCTCAGCATCCGTCTCCCTCAACACAAAGGTTTATAGCTTTCGCCCAGCTTCATCTTGTAGCTCCGTAGAGGTACCGTGTCCATTATTTCATTAATTTCCTTGATATATCCCAGTACATTTGATTTTGCTGTGATGCCTTCAGCAGCTGTTTGGTGAGGTGCTGAGACCAGCCCTCGCCCATGCTGCCACCATCCCTGTCACTGGAGTTAGTCTAGCTCTGGATATGAGCACAATAGTGTCTTCTAAAGCAAGGACACCTGAGAGGCAGCATCATGCAGAACACTATCTAGCACCAGCAGAAGCTCTCCTTCCATAGTCTATATTATCCTCACTTGCTCCTTTTGGCATTTCAGGTGCAACCCTGCCCCCTTATGCTTACATGTTACAGCGTTACGCTGCAACTCCCTTTGCAAGAGTGTTGTCCCTTTGCATAAGTCATTGCAGACTGTTTTGCAAACAGTGACAATATGACAATATTATGCACACAAATACAGATATGATAATGCCAGTTTCTTTGTCAAGGGAGAGCGTGCAGCCTGCATTGTAAAATAAGGGTTGGTGTGAGGATTGAGAGCTTTTCTGTTATACCATTGAGAGGAAAGAGAATTGAAGGGTTTCCTGTGTCTGTCTTGGTAAAGCAGGCTGAGGCACCTGAGCTGGGAAACAGAGTTACAGCAAACGGAGTTACTGTGATAGCACATCTTTGCCTAAAACTCCTTTGACATTTAAGTTCATGGTACATAGCTGATACTGCATCTGCTTTTTTTGGTTTCTGAAACATGATGATGCATTAACAGAGCCAAGTGCACAAAATCCTGTCCTGGCTTTATGTTGTGTCAGGATTTCTAAGGAGGTTAACATGAAATCTGCTTGACATTTTTGGGTTTGATATGGACCATATACTTTATTTCTATAAAATACATCGAAGCCAGTGTTTCAGATGAATTTTATTATAGGAAAGTGTTTTCTTATTACTCTGGATTCCATTTACTGGGTCACAACTTCATTAGTTAAGGACTAATAACCCTACTGACTAGCAAAGTTAAGGGCCACTTACTATTCAGCAGAGCCCCTTGCTGATACCTGCAGGGAGGGGTCTTGAAACGGGATGGATGTGCTGTCGGACATTCTGAGTGACAAAGACTCTCAGCTATGCTCTTGTGTACAGCCACCTCATCTGAAATCCAGCAGGACACTGTGCCACAGCACTGAAGGGGACAATAGCGACCTTAAATCTATTCACTTCCGGATTTAGCTACATTTTGACCTAAAACTGTATTCCTGGTAGATGAAGGGGTCTGTGCCTGATATTTCTGATGGTTTTTCCCCTTTACCTGAAGGGATGCTGAACCTGAGGGTCTGTACCCTGCAAACTGTGGGTGTCATGGAGAAGGAAAGAAAGCTCTGACAACAAGGACTGCTTGCCCTGGGGCTTGATATTTTATCTGGTAGATTTTGCTCTGAGAAAAGGATGTGGAGAAGCTGGAGCACTGCCCTGAGAAGTCCATGCAGCTTCAGGAGCGGCAGACACAGCACACAGCCCTCCACTGCAGTGTTCATTTGACCCCAAGTGTGGAACCCAGTGCTGGTCTGCTTGATTGAATACAAAAGGTGGTTATTGGGAGCCCATGTTAAGAGTCAGGCACAAGCTAACAAAGCTTAATTAACTGTTGTTTGTTCTGAGATTAATTGCATCACCACCCTTACCACCCTTACCACCACCACCCTTACCACCACCACTCACACACACACACCCCACACACACACCCCCACCATGTGCTGGGAGGCATCTTCTCCTCAGAGCCTTATCAGTGTCAGTGGGATGCTCCAGGCAGCCACTTGCAGCTTTGGCAAGGACAGGTAGCAAGAATAGGGTGACTTAACTATGAAAGGACATGGCAAGACAGAAGTGGTTGGAATATTTTTGTATACTTATTCTACTGAGGAAAATAGGCTTTAACTGAATTTTTCTCTTTACCTTCCTTTCTTTTGCCCTATGAAAAAGTAATTCTCTAGTTAAGCAGCCATTCCACCCTACACTAAATTTCCTATTCGAACAAAAGTTTAAAATCTGGGATTGCAAGAAATCAAATGAGACATTGTTCCACAAAACACTGAAATGAAGGAATCCTGATATTCAGTGGTTTCTTTCTCTTCCCTGGCTAGCCTTGCCCTGGACCTCCTTTCCTGCTGGACATCCGTGGTCTGTTACTTTGACAGTGACATCTTCGCAGCTGTTTTGGCTGTAGAAGTTAATGACTGAGATCCAAAGATATTAGGGGGAACCAAATGGCTGTGTGAACCTTTATGTCCCCTCTTCCTGATCATCTGATGTCATTAAGCTTTAGAAACACAACTGTCATTGAGGTGTCTGCCTGGGGTTGAGTTTGGCTGAGAGCAGCCAACAGGAACAAAAGTTATTCAGAGTGGGAATAAAAGGAATAAATCTGGGACTGGACAACAAGAAACAAATATGACCTGTCACTATGGACAACAGAGAGTGGGCTTTTGAGTTTTGGGGTGGGATTTTTTCAGCAACCTGTATTTTTTCACAGGAAATTCTCAATAAAAGTGTGAAATAAATATTTTTAGCAAACTAACACGGGAAGGAGACCGATAACCTCAGTGTCTGAGATGCAGGCTCACACTCCCATGAGAGGCAGGATCAGGAGGGCCCCATTATACTCCATCTGAGGTCCCAAATGTAAATCAGTGAGACTCTTTTCCCCATTCATATCCTGAGACAAAGCGGGAACAGAAAAGTCTCTGCTCCCCATATATCTTATTGGCGATGAGAGTGAATACAGTGTTAAGGCCAAATCCTGCTGTGCCAGAACATGGTCAGCACAAGCCTCAGCTGTGGGTTAGTGCTGCAGCTGAGACCATGAAAATAGCTGTGAAGAGCATTAGGCTGGTGCAAGAGGGGATGAAGGACTGTGGGATAGAAATGTGTATACCAAGGGGTCTTCTGTAGCTAATCTCCTTGATGTTCTGGTCCAAATATTTCTGTGTTCTTCAAAGGTAATTAAAAGCTCAGACCTCACCATCTCACTATGTATGTTTGCCATTTGAATATGAAAGCATGCATTTAAAGAGCCTTGAGGATGTATTGTGTTTTGCACTGCATCACCAGCAAGTTTAATCAGCTCAAGATTTGGTGCGCTCTGTTCCCTTTGCCTTGCTGGGGATTGGATTGTTGTGTTGAATGAAGGGCTAAGTGGGCAAGAGCAGTGCTCTGTATGTTAGGAGGGAGAGGAATAAAGAAGATTCTGCAGAGACAAAAGAGAGCTGGAAAAAGAAGCACAATATTTTCTGTTTGCCTTGTTTGAAGATACAGTCCCTGTTGCAGAGATCCGTGCCACTTTCTCACAGAGAGCTGTTCTGAAAGAAACAAAGAGAAGGGAAAGGGTTTCTGCTGCAAGCAGACAGAACTGAGGGACATAGGATCGAGCTGTTTGTTACATGAGGCAGATTTGCCAGAGAAAAGGTACCTGGGGACTGTTGCATTCCCCTCTCCATCCCAGTACCACTGCCTTCCTCAGCCTGTGTGCTTCTGGGCAAGGTGACAGGGTGCATGCCCTTGCATCCAGAGGAAGTGCTGCATCCATCCCTGGGGAAGCTGACTTTGGGTTCACCTGCAGCCCCCCCACCTCTCCTTCTGCATGGGGAGGTGATTAGGAAGCTGTCTAACTCCCTTTGGGTGGCACAGTACCATGCTCAATGTTATCATAACATTTGGATTTCAACAATGCTGACTTTTAACAGTTGCGCTAGATAATTTTCTTTATTGAACTTGGACAGGCTTAAACTGTAAGTGATTCAGTGATTGAAAGGATGAAAGCAATGCAACAATGCATTAACATTCATCCCCAGAGGTCTGCTTCCTAGTGCAGTTCAAACCAAACGTGCTGAAAGAGTAGAGCTCTGAGATGCGTTATGATTGTGCAAGAGTCTTTTCTTTCCCAGAGGGGAGGATCTTTCTGAAAGTGGCCCTACTTTTGCTTTAATCTGCATCATCTGGGATTGTTTCTTTGTATACAATCAATTTAATTTGTTTTATTAAAAACAGTTCAGGGGCCACAATTTATTTTAGGTGTGAACAAATGTAGCACACAAATTTCTGCTAGCTATCCTTGTGTGTATACAGTATTCAGTTTGGGGATTTCAGGTAAGGGAACTTGAACTGCAGATTGTCTGAAATAAAGAGAATGAATAAATAAATAGTAGTGTGTAATCCAGAAAGACTGATTCCCAGTAGGAGTCTTTAGGGGATAATGTGAAATGGATTGGACTGCAGATACAGTGCTCTGGTGCTTAAAGAGGTGTCAGGGGACAACAGGCTTTCTTGGTTCTGGTTCACTCTGCAAAAGAGGAGGAGGCTGGTGTTGTACCAGGGCATGGCTGTAGAGCAGAGATCAGGATCATGGCTTTGATGTTGTACATGCAGTGCTGTAACTGGACAGAAGAAGGACGTGTCTAGCAGAAATAAAACAGAAGCCAGGATTCCAGTCATTTTGATTTTTCTGAAACTTCTGGCATAGAGAGGAGTCAGAATTCAGCACTTTGCCTCCCTGTTTTTATTTCTCAATGTCGTTATTACTAAACTCTTCAGCTTTGATGTGCTTTTTTACAGAGGCTTTTCTCAGTATGCAGTCCTTTTAGATTTGGGCGTGATAACTAATAACATCCTGAACATTGGACACTTGGCTTTCATCCCCATATATTCCTGCTTGTAAGTATTTTATTCATTCTCTTGCTTGCTTTTATCTTACTTTTAAAGAACAGGTTCAACTGATGGGGTCTGGATCTGATCCCAGGTTATGATGGCTTTGCTTTACATTGATATAAATAACTCTATAATCTGCAGATTCATGGGAAATGTAAATGATAAAAGCATTTCAGCCTATCTGAATTAATCTAAGTATCCTTATGGCTTTGAGAATTTCCTTTTTGTAACCCCACACAAAACCCTAAATAAAATATGACTTGATTTTCACCTGCAACCAAGCCATCTGGGCACTTGTCTTCTTAGATTTTGAATGTCATAAATTTAAATCACATAAAATCATAATTAAAAAAAAATGAAATTAGACCATACATTAAAGGAGGATTTTGCTTGTGGCAGGAAATAATTTTTCCTTTTCCTTGAGTGTGCTATTTTTTTGAGTCAGTTGGTGACTGGTTGTTTCCCAGGCCAAGTGGTGAAGGGATTCTCTGCTCCTGGAGGGTCCATCTGTAACCGGAAAAAGAAGCATCCTTTTGATTGCTAAAGGCATACATACAAGAATAAGAATTAAGGATCATATTCTTGCTAAACTCCAAATGAACGTTCTTTGTGTTTGCTACCTGTGTTTTCAATGGAATAAAACATTGCTCACTTTTTTTTTGCCTAGATTTACTGTCTAATTTAGTTGCATGATGTCAAACTGCTACATTTTTCCAGTCTAGAGCAAATTGTTTTTCAAGGCTGAAGAATTCCCTATATATAATGCTCATTCAGTCCTTTAGTATGAGCATGCAAATATGTTTTTATTGGCATTAAATGCTTTGTATTATATATTAACTGGAAGAACATTATGTGGTGATATGGTCCTATATGTTACAGGAAATAAACATAGAAAATGAAGGTGGTGAAGAGGAAGATGAAAGAATTAAACCAGAAGCTCAATGGCCTTTGTACATATATTGCATTAACAAGGGTCATGAGATATTTTAATCTTTTTAATAGACCTAGTGAAAACTTGTTGCCAGCTTTTGGAAGTAATCACTGATAACAGAATTTGGGGAGTGACACACTTTTAGGGATGAGGTTTCAACCTGGAACTGGCATCACTGTACTGGCTGGGAACCCGCATAATCCTCCTCCTGCTCATCCTGCCCTGGTGCTGAATGAAGAGAGGTTGTTTTGCTTTCAGGTCATAAGGGATAATATCATTATCTGCTCATTCCTGGCTTTAACTTTCCAAAAGGGCAAAAGAGAGCAGAAAACACACTTGTGAGTTCTTTAACAATCGGTGTCAGCTTTAATGAATGTCCTCTGCCTCCCCTCTCCTACTCAAATCAAAGAGCTGTGTACCTCTGTTTCAGGACAGACCCCAGACTACCATCTTGCAACTCATCTCCCTATCCTAACCATTTCCTAGCTAGATTAATGGCCAGTAATTTTAGTTCCATTTGGATCTGCTAACCACCAAATCCTCCCCATCAGAGGGACAGTCCCAACTCTTCCATTGAGGTTGCATTGTTTCATTAGTGTGGGTATGCTTCTTTCACCCACATCTCCATCTCCTCTGGGACATGTGCAAGCATGGGAACTGGCTCCATGGGAGGACGGTGCTTGCAAGATGATGAAGCCTCATGGCCAGAGGCTCTTTCTGCCAGGACCCATGGACATCTGACATAGGCGAGTTTCTTCAGCTGCACGGCAACTCTCTGCCCTGCAGAAGAAAAGGGGGTTATTTTAACAAAACCTCTGTTTTGAAGATGATAGAAATCTAATCCTTCTGCCACACTCATCCTCTGCCTTTCTCTATACATTGGGCTGAAATAGACAAAAGGGTTTTACGTTACTAGGAAAGGAAGGCAGAGTCAGTTAACAGCATGTTGATGTCTCATGCATGGGATGAAGGACCTCACTATTGTACCTATGGTAAAGGCAAGTTAGGCTCTCCTCTGTAAGGAGCTGTTTACAATAAGGGCTTTTTAGAATACCTCCTCCTTGTAAAAAAAGGAGTTGATGGGAGACTGTGACAAAAATGTTAGTTTGTGTAGCATAAAAATGCTGATTTTCTTTGGTGTCAATTTGTCTCTGACTCAACATTTTGAAACCTCTGAAACAGCCAAGGTATTTCTCAGCTTGTAGTCACAAAAGCCAGGAAGAACCAAGAAAGCAAAGTGCTTTTATTTGGTTGATAAATTTTCAAGAAAATGAACCAGATTTGCCTGTGCTTCCTGTTTCTCAATTTTTAGGGCTTCAGTGGTTGTGAGCATGCTATAGTTATATAGTTATAGTTCACTGAGCCTGCAGAAATAGAGTTGTTGCATCAAGATATGCAGAGAAATACAATACGGCCAACTGGATGCTAAAGGATTTATGACATTGAGACTATGAAAAAGCTCTCTGTTTACTACATGCCATTTCAGAGAGTGCTGAAGTCTCATTTATCATTCACCTTAGACTGAACTGGGAGATGATTAGTGTCTCAGCAATGCTGAAGATTGAATTATATATGCTACATATAATTTGGCACCGAGGGCATATGCTAATTGATGAGGTCTCTGCTCCTGAGCACATTTCCATTTTCTGAAAAACAATTAGGTTTTATAACAGGTGCCATGTAAGCTTCAGACAGTCGGTAGCTTTGCTATGGCTACCCAGACTGATACTACTCATTACCTGGGATTTACCTCTTACGTAGTGATGGCTCACTTAGTTCTTACCAGTTTGCCCTGCTTTTGGTAAATGCCAGTTTGCCTGTCTCCTTCTTACAAAGGATAAAAGGGAAAATGAAAAACTCCAATTGAGGCTGTCTACAGTATCTTCTAGGTAGCCCTACCTTCGGAATAAGGGTAATTGTCCTGACCTGTGAAAACTGATTTATACTGAGGACATGAATGGAGGAAAAATTCACAGCCACAATAAAATACAATAGTGCTTCTAGTAGAAAAGTGAGGATGTACAAATGACACCATGTGTATAGCAGGGCCTCTCCTTGTGTGCCAGCTGTCATATTTGGGGACTAAAGAAGCAGAACAAGGTTTTGCCTCTTGCACATCTAAACCCAGCAGAGTGTGGAGGTGGAGTCTGTGCCACCTTGGTACAGTGAGTTGTTTTACTGAAGTGTGTGAATATTTCTAAGTGGTTTGCCCATCAGAGCAGCAAGGCTGAGTAATGGAATAACAGCAGCAAGAGAACTTATCCAGTGTGTCCTGGGTTCAGCAGTAGCAGTCAGAAAGGCAGTAGTAGTGGGTTCAGCCATATCAGTCAGAAAGGCAGATCATGACCTGGGACTTTCAGCACTGGGGTTGGACTTGATAATTCAGGAAGTCTCAAGTTGTGCATCCGTGTCTTGGGATTGCAAAGGTGTCTCTGAGAAAAATCCAGCTCTCTAATGCAGATCTAGCTACACCACAAAATCTGAGTCCCTCAGCAGACAGGTCCCAGTTCTCCTGTCCCAAGAGTTTGCAGGATTGGTTATTTGAATTCCTTGATCAGTTTATGGTTCCTAGAAAGACAACGGGTTTACTGTAGTTAGCCACTTTGTTTTGCCATTATACTTCGAAGCCATTATTTGGGACCAGGTTTGGGCAAGATGTTATGATATTGTTCTGTTTAGTTTTCAGAAATGCACAAAACCAGTTGCCAAAAAGAAGGTGAAGCTGACATCTGGCTTTATTGGGGATATTCCTTTGGGAGGGTTAGGATAAGAGAGATAAATGATTCATGCTACTTATCTTCTCCCAGCAGAAGCAAGAACCTGAGCCAAAGAACAGCAATGGTCCACTGAACAAAACTACTTGTGGATCCCACTCTTAAAAGCTGAGAGGTCTGATTTGCAGCATGGCAGAGGTTGATGCAGCCCTAGGGCTTTGTAACGAAATTTTGGTCCAGAATAGCATTTGCACCCTTACCCCACATCACTGGCTAAGCTATCCTAGCTGCTGTCCATCAGGATTGAAGTGTTGGAACAGCACCAGGGAACATCATTATGATCAGATCCATTTTATTCCTGTATGTGTTTTTTGTACCTTCCCTATGAATGCTACTCAGATGTCAGGACCGGCTATGTTCACACTCTGTATGATTTTGCTGTTTACTCCAAAAGGGTACAGATGGTTGGTAAAAAACCTTTTAAAATGAGTAGGACCTTACACTTTAGATCTGTATTTTTAGATGTGTGATTAAAACATCACAGATTTTTTTTTCATCTTCCTTAAAATATTACCCTAAGAGCCACTTTAGCTGAAGCTACATTTTGTGGTGAGATTCATTTACACCTCATGTCAGTACACACTGTGAGTGAGGCAACTAGGATCTGAACCATAGTCATTTGGAATAAGAGTTTTAGTGTCTCTATTCTCAATACAAAATACTTGGTTAAAAATAGCCCTGTTGACATTGTAAGACCTATAAAGGCTCTCATCCAGTAAAACACATCTCTGCTTAACTGTGAGGTTCTGATTAGTTCTATTTAAGACCATAAATTTCCTGCTGACTTGAAAGAAAGACCCACGCCAAAGTTCTTCCTTGTACCAGGGCCAAAACTGCTAATGGGAAAAGGAGAACTTAGCAGATTTCAAATTTGTGAAGAATTTAAAGGTTTTTAACTTCTGCCATATTAAAGAATTTATGTGAATTAATTCCTTAAGTTCTTATAGAGCAATTCAATTAATAATGGATCTGCTTTTCATTATGATGAGTAATCAAGGATAAGCGTTTTCTATATCAAAGCTTATCTTTTAGAACAGATAAATTAGCTATAATGCACTTAACTACTTCCAGAACATGAAATGGACATGTATTGTTCCACTAGTTAATTTTGGGTCACTGAATTAAAGACAGTTCAAAAGGAATATAATCTCATAACAATCTCTTTGTTCAGTCTGTTGTGACTTATTTCACAAGGTACAATAAATACTGTTTCTTGTGGGGCTAAATACTATTAGGGTTATAAAACGGTTTTGGTTTAGTATATTTTCTGCTTCAGTATGAGTTACCACAAGAGTAGGAATTTTTTTCATCTGGTATTTGTAGATGCAGTTTTGTACTCCTGCGTATCTTATAGGCTATCGGGGTGGCTGAATAACCAAAAGCTCCACAGTAAAACAATCAATGCAATTAATAAAAAATAGAAACAACATCTGGAATCTAACCTTTTATCTGTGAAAACATTACAGATGGGTATGTGCTAATAAATTAATCCAGGCCAAGGCATAAGCCTGTCTGTCTTCATTTCTCCTGTTGACTTAGCAAGCACATGTCCTGGTATGGTTTTGGCCAGCAAGCATCCTCCAAGCAATGCCTGGACATATCTGGGGTTATGACTGGCCGTTATTCATTCCCAAAGGCAGCTGTGATTTGGCCAGCTTGTCCACGGGGATAAAAGGGATTTCAGTTGTCTTGATGCAGCACAGGTTGTCCTCAAGATCACAAAATAGCCTTGACCTGTTTTATGTAGTAAAATAGATGTAGTTCTGAGGTACAGGAAGTAAAAGTAGGGTTTAAAAATGTAGAATCAGGTTCTACCTACCACTTAATGTAGTCCTTGTTTCCTCAGGCACTTTGGGGTTTTTGTGGCGTATAGCATAACATCCTAAATTTAAATTACAGCACAAAAGTACAGTGAATAGCTATGCAACTTCAGTGGCTGCAAAGCAAACATTTTAGCTTTTTTCTCAGGGTGTCTCCAAGGCTTTTGTGTTCACAGAGGAGAAACAGTACCAGCAGAAAAGTACCTTATCCTTCTTAAGCATCTTGAGTTCAGGTTGGGGCTTTTATAGTTACATCATATGTTAAAAGGTGTCAGCCTCTTGAAGAAAGAAGTACTTTACTGAGTTAGCAGAGGTAGCATGTTTAAAGGAAAAATTGTAAGCAGACCATTGCCAGGAACAGTGCTGAGAAACTCATGGAAACAGAGAGATAACTTGAGCAGTAGTGTGACACACAAGGAGAGACCCCAGACTGTTGCATCATTACTTCCAAGGGCCTGATTTTGTTTCTGGTTGATGCTGACATTGTTTGCTTTCTCTATCAACACAAAAAATCAGTGAGATTTTCCTCAAAGCTTCTAAGGGTGAGTTAGAGACAATTGTATTGAACTGGGACCACAGGATGAGGCTGAAAGGAAGGTCAGGATGAGAGTGACCATACTGGGAATGGGTATTGTCTTCCTTGTAGGAGGAAGGCTCACTGCCTTTCCTTGTGGTGCGTGAGTATCTGCAGTTAAAGGCTGGCTATGGATGGATGGATTGAAAGATTGTATGTGGATGATTATATGCAGAAAATTAGCTTCATTTTCTACCCACTTGCACCTTGAATTATCTGTTTTCTATCAAAACAAAGGCAAGGGGTTGCACCATGTAATTCAGCTGTAGCATGTCAGCTTTTTACAAGCAGTTCCTCATCATCAAGCCTTCTCTTACACTTCCAGGCTGCACCTGGGGACTGATTACATTTTTAAACAAAACACAAAGCAGCTTAGTATCCCATGATCTGCTTGTCCTCTGCTACTTCTACCTTTGCCAGCATCTGAGCTCCCAGATCCCAACACAAAGAGGCTAGAGGCAAAACTTTCTCACAGATGGGATCTCTTCCCCATTTACTGCCCTTAGGTAGTCCCCTTGCATGTGTTGAGCTGCCAGGCCTGTCCATTCCCTTGAGATTTAGGTCTCAGCAGCTGCAACACTTTGTTGAAAGGTGCCTGCCATTGAGATCCCTACAGCAGCATTACAGTAAGATGTATTTTGATCTTTAAAACCATTTGATCCATTTTATGAATATATGGCAAGGAAGCAGGTCTGGCAGATTTTCTCACTCTGGGTACCTCTGGCAAGACAGTATGGAGAAGTGGCTAATGAATTTGTCATCCATCGTGGTGTTGATCGGCCTTGCTCATCTAGGTTGAGAAGCCTGGTGTGAATATAATCATTTGAAAGGCAGCTGTTCAATGCCAAAGGGAGTTTTCGTTCCTTGACTAGGATTCTTCCACAAGATAGATTTGGATTCCAATATGTCTGTCCCATATAAAGTACATTTTTATTGTGCCATTCCTCAGTTAAACAACTTGTGGTGGGGAATTTTAATTCATTGATGGGTAGGATTTCTCCTAACCCCTGCATTTTGGAAAATAGAGATATAAAGATAGTTGTTACCTAATGCTTCAAGCATTGCAGCTTAATGCTAAGGAATAACTTATAACTTAAGAACTAGATTGTATCAGATATACATTAAATCACATTATCTGCTAGTAAATTAATCTTGTTTTTTTATTTTACTTTATTTTTTCTTTCCCTTGCAGTTCTGAAGGACACAATCTCACATTGTCCTGGACTGGAGCAGTAAAGGATAAATCTGGTCACTGGCTGACCTGTCATCTCATTGAAGTGATGGACAAATGGTTGCCTAAAATAAACCCTTTGTTATGCTGCTGAAACTACCTTTGAATCCAAGATCTGCTGTGATTTTTGAAACACAAACCCAAAAATGTCAGAACCTGACCCTTCATCTGGATTTGTAGGAAATACAGAAAATGGGACTTTTCTGGAGCTATATCCCACATCCCTTTCAACTTCAGTGGATTCATCACCTGGCCGTTTATCCAATGTCTATGTCTATGTTTCAATATTCCTTAGTCTCTTAGCTTTCCTCCTTTTGCTATTGATCATTGCGCTTCAGAGGCTCAAAAACATAATTTCTTCCAGTTCCTCCTATCCAGAATATAATAGTGATGCTGGAAGCTCTTTCACTAATTTAGAGGTTTGTAGTATTTCTTCCCAGCGCTCTGCTCTCTCAAACCTTTCTTCATGAAACTAAATGGAAGGAAACATACAGGGAATGGAAGAGCTTTGCCCAGTTTCTTGGAAGGTAATGCATGCAACATTTGCCTTAGAAGACTATTATGAGGAGATGGCTTTCAAAGTTCCCATTGTTTTTTTTTCTTTCCTTTTCTAGTGTGCATTTCCCCTTTTACTAATGTTCTTTTTCGTTCTGGACAATGGATAATGACATTTGTTCATCGTTTTATGCCTGCAATAGTGATGCTGTCTTTTTCTCACACATATATGGTGTTCATTAAAAGTATTCCTGCCAAATTGTAATATGGTTCTAACTGAATGTGTAATTTTTCTGCTGTAGTTGTGACCCCCTTCACTGGTTTTGTATCAGCAACATGGTCAATACTTTTCTTTATCCTTTTTTAATTAGATAAGGACTTCTGGATGAAATCCCTATTGCAAAAGTATAAGAAAAAAACACTGCTTAAATTATAAATATTAGGACAATTTAAAGTCTTTGGTATTTGTTTAGTTTGGTTTTTAATTTTCAAGTATTTACAGTATTTGTGATGTTTATAAAATCCATTTCTTGAATGTTGCTTTTGTTTATTCATACTCCTAACTCGTTGTGTATGAAGTCTCTGTATTTTAGTTTTTGAATCTCTGGTTAACTTAGTAAAGCAACTGCAATAGCGATGCTCACTACTGAATGTGTGAAGGTATTCTTGGACACTGTTGTGTATCATTTGCCTAATGACTTGTTCCTCCAGGGGGCAGCTTTTGCTGCTGAATCATAAATATCATACAACTCCTTCACATCCTTCACTGACTCCGTAGCTTGTTCTTACTGGATACCAGTACAAACCAGTGCTTTCTTTTAAAGGTCTGAATATGACACCTACAGCTAGCAACTGAATAGCTCCTAAACTGTCCTTTATGTGCAAAATGGTTTCTACTTAAGTGATCAGTGCCAGCAGGGACAGAAATTGCTTGCACTTGGTGAGGACTTCCTCAGCCAGATTTTTTCCTGTAGTTTCACATACTGGGGTGGAGGAGGAAACATGAGGATCTGTGTAATGGCAAGGCAAACCTGTGTTCTGACCCTCAGGAGATGCAAGGTGTACCTGCAGAAGTTAGGAAGAGATGGGAATGAAAAAGGCAGTGGCTTTCCTCCTGCTCAAAATGTAGCCAAACATTCATTTTCTGCAGCACAATAAGTAGCAGCATTGTGAACAGGATGCTGTGGGCAGCTGAGAATTAAATCAAATCCAAACGATCAGAGAAATTACTTGAATGGCCAAGCGTGAACTGCTAGGACTGCAGCCCCACATTTGGAAAACCTGGTATGAATATAATCGTTATAAAGGCACTTGCTCAGTGCAAACAACACATAGATAATGCTGGAGTTGGTGTTCACTATTTTTAAAAGTGAACCTACACATGGTAGGTGTAATGACTTATGGTGGTGGATAGCTCCTCAAAAAGGTTAAAGAGCTTGCTGACTAATACAGACCTGCAGGTTCTCTGAGCCAAACTGGTTTGAGTAATATATTTAGTCCCTGGAATATTTTATTTATCTAGATAAAAATTTCTTGTAAGTCACTTTTCACTGTAATTGATGAAAAGTGGGAAAAGATTTAACTATTTAAAAGGGATCAGAAAAGATTGTTTCATTTCTGAAAGCTCTTACAAATACCAAACCTGTAGCAGAATGTATTTGTGTGTTGACTGGTAGATAAAAGTAAATGAACTGTAAATCAAGATAGATAGAGCAACTCTTCAACTATCTTCTCTTACTGACAAAGTTGTAAATTTGTTGCTTCCTTTGCTGCAAATGCAGGAATTTAATCGAAACCAGAGATGAGACCACAGGTTGAGGTGGGTATTTGTTGCCAGCAATATGTTTCCCATTGCTAGTTTATGCTTGCAGATATAGAGACATTTAATGTTAAATGCAGGCTGTTGAAAACCCATCAGCTTTGTTCAATAACTGTTGTCAAACTTCACAAGAGCAAAAAGCGTTTTTCAGATTGCACAAAGTAGCAAAGGTAACTGAAACCACACATTTGATTTGGTTTGTAGTTTACTAGATGCTATTGGTTTTTTTCCACTCTGCAGTGACATATGGGACTGTATACACTCATCATGATATCCGCTGAGTTGCACCTGTTCTCATCAGGACAGATTTGAGTAGAAACAAGTTGGATCCAATAGAATAGCATCAGGAAAAGCCACATGCAAAAAAGCACCATGGCATTTTCAAGGATTACTAAGTAATAGATCTTCTAGAATAAAAAGAGGACATAAAAAACTCAATCAACCTGAGATCATGAGCTTGAGTTAATTTGAGAGCACTAGAACAGGCTTCCTGGAAAAGTGGCCAATACCCCAAGCCTATCAGTATTTAAGAGGCATTTGGACAATGCCCTTAACATGCTCTAACTTCTGGTCAATCTTGAAGTGGTCAGACAGTTGAACTGAATGATCCCTGTAAGACACCTTCCAATTGAAATTTTTATTCTATCCTACCCTATCCTATCCTACCTAGAGTTGCAGGGATTCTCCATCACAGTAAACTGAAAAACAGATTAGATTCTCTGTTTCATAAAATATCTTCCATTTCCATTTCTCTTACTCCCTCTTGCTGTCACTCACACACCAAACAGATCTGGATAGGTTGGAGAGCTGGAAAAGCTGGCAGCTCACGGCTTGGACAGGAGCACTCTTTGCTGGGTCAGGAACTGGCTGGATGGCCGGGCCCGGAGAGTGATGGTGAATGGTGTTGCTTCCAGCTGGCGGCCGGTCACCAGTGGTGTCCCTCAGGGGTCTGTGCTGGGACCGGTTTTGTTCAATATTTTATTGATGACATGGATGAGGGTATTGAGTCCTTCATCAGTAAGTTTGAGGACGACACTAAGCTGTGAGCTTGTGTCGATCATTTGGGAGGAAGGAGGGCTCTGCAGAGAGACCTGGATAGGTTGGAGAGATGGGCAGAGGCCAATAAGATGAAATTTAATAAGTCTAAGTGCCGAGTCCTGCATTTTGGCCACAAAAACCCTCTGCACTGTTACAAGCTGGGGACAGTGTGGCTGGACAGTGTACAGGCAGAAAGGGACTTAGGGGTATTGGTTGACAGCCAGCTGAACATGAGCCGGCAGTGTGCCCTGGTGGCCAAGA